>JBCNJP010014535.1:0-10848 GCA_039602395.1 Deinandra increscens subsp. villosa | reverse complement strand
CGCGTTGCGGCGGTGACTGTTTATAGGGTGTTATTCGTCATTTGTTCGTTTTGTTTGGCGTCACGACAATTTACATCGAGGTATTCGCTCTTTTAGCGCGATGCGGTCCGGTGCCAACTTATAATGCGGTATATGCGCATTCATTGGCGGCAACAAGCAACGCGGTTGTATTGTATGAGAAAACCAACGCGGTACTTAAGTTCAATTTGTTGTTTAAAAACCATGTGATTGAACGGTTAGATATATTAAAAAACTCAGTAAGTTTGTATACAGCTATTATATGTGATGAACGCAAATATTGAAGTAAAATCAAGCTTTACTAAGAAGAAAACCCGCGATATGCAACGGCGGTGATAATTAACCAGGAGTTGTGCAACATATGTTTACGGTCATGAACCAATACACGATTGATAGCGAGACCGAGAACTATGACATAACCGTGAACCTTTATCGTGAAGAGAGTCCAAACTGTGAACCCAAAGCTTTTAGTTTTTCTTTTGGAAACCGATCTGTTTTATTTTATTCGGTTTTGATTTTTTGGTTTTTCGGCTTAAGGTTTTAGTTTCAGTTGTCAGTTTAAAACCGTAAATACAATATTAACGCAGATTTTAGTTTCAGTTTTCTGTTTTGTTTTTAATGCGGATGAATCAAGATTAACTATCGAACTCGTACCCGACTTGAAAGAACCCGATCCAACTAAACAGATTGCATGGAATAAGGATTCTATATCGGGGGATTATCTTGAATGGATTTATTTTAGGAGTTTGAATTTCAAAATATATTAGATGCATGCTTATTTTAAGTTTTTATTCATTTGTTTTATTTTAGAATCTTATGTAGGTTTTAGTAAACTCGTATGGATTTATTTTAGGAGTTTGAATTTCAAAATATATTAGATGCTTGCTTATTTTAAGTTTTTATTCATTTGTTTTATTTTAGAATCTTATGTAGGTTTTAGTAAACTCGTATATATGTCATATATGAGGGTATGGACGAGATATTTTTTGGAGAATTAAGTTTTGTTTATCAAGAAACCTTTGGGTTTTGAAGCTTTTGTGAACTTAGAGAATTTGAGCCATTTAATTGCGTCTTCCCTGCAAACTTAGAGAATTTGAGCCATTTGATTGCGTCTTCCCTGCATGATTTGCGAAACTGCATCAGTTTTATTCGGTTTCGGTTCAATACTTTTGAAACGCTCTGTTTCTAACCAGACGGTCTTTGCATTTGTCCATTTGAGAATTTACCTCCAACAAGTGTAGGACAGGCATGTTGGAACGTTTTCAACATTTTAAAAGGGAACCGGACCATGCACCGGTTAAGGCATGTTGGACAGTGCCGGTTATTGTGGCTCACTTGTTGAACTGTTAAACCGACAATGAGGTTGGACCTGAATTTATTTAATTTTTTTAAGAGATGTGTGTATTCCTTTTTATAAGTAGTGGTAAAGGAATCTTACATGTGACGATGTGAGATTGGAATGGCTTAACATTTAAATTTATAAGAGGGAGAAACAGAAAGGAAACGGGGATGGGGCAATGTGGGATAGGGAAATTAGAAGAGATACTTATACTCAATATTAAAAAAAAAACTGCTAATACAATTGATATTTAATTTTGTGTTGGTGTACATCTTTTTCGTTTATAAATCGTTGATTTGAATAAATTTGTTTGTTTGAAAATCTTATAAAATATGAAATCGCATGTTTTTGTTGGTGTGGGTTTTTGTTGTATTAATCAAATAAAAAGTATAAGATTAACTTTTGTTGGTGTGAATGTTTAACCAAGTATCCACACCTCAAGACAAGATACAAAAATGAAATCAGTAAAATAAAAGCCTTTGGCTTACCTAAGCAACACAGTGTTCAGACAGTCTATTGTCGACGTCCAACCACTTTTTACACCAATTACCAATCATCCTCGTCAAACACTTATAACATATAAGATCAATGATCATCATCAAACTTTCATATGTACATGTATATCCATACCTTTTTTTTTAAACAGCAAGCCATCCATCCATTAGAAAAGCAAGCTAGCCAGAGGCAAATGTACAAACAGGAAACAAAAAATAAAGACAAATACATGACTCAAAGCAAAAAATATATACAGCACCATAGACCCTCAACAAGACTCCCAGGCTAAGCGACAACCAAAGAAGTACATCCGATTACACAGCATCTCTAGCATCATACTTAACACCAAAAGGACCAGGAAATTATAAGAATCACAAATTATCCACAGCAGCCCATCTTTATCTATCTACTCACTTATCCAAACATGCCACCCACTGAGCGTCGAGACTTAACATGAATTTAGCCCTGGACTTCCCCTTGAATCATGAATCCAGCCTCAATAAAACATTAAAACCTCCCAATTAGAACCAAAATGACATCCATACAAAATCAGCCATGCATATGATCCCAAACCCGATTGATACAATACTTACGCGAACGAGCTCCGTAGCTTCCATTAAAACCAATCTACCAGTCCAAAAAAGTCCACCCACAGAACCCATTAAGGCACCCACAGAAAACCAACAATATCTTAACCCAGCCCCAATGATACAATCCACACGAAACGAATTATATCCATACATAATTCATACCTAAATTACCATGCTCTCTAATAAGCATTTGCTCATCATCAACCTACCTCCCATTGCACTTTGACCCAAAACTTACATAAAGTAAAAGAAAATACTATATGCTTGAGCCTCTGTTTATTGTTATTAGCAAAATCAGATCATAAATTTCCAGAAAACAACTTATTTCACCCAAAACTAACTTTGAGTCCGTCAAGAATTAATTCTAAAAAAAAGCCCAAATTAAGAATCCAATTATAAAAGGTAACTAATGAAAGTCACTAATTTGCTTACGTTTTTATGAACTTTTCTTTGGCTAGACAGTCGATCAAAACCCTTCAGGCCGCTAACCCCTGAAATTTGTATTACCAAAGACCTGGCTAGTCTGCCTGGCGGAGGATTATGAAACCAAAACTACAATGGCAACTATTCACCTGCTCTAACTTGACCTGCGTTTCTTGGACCTGTAGAAAAATAAAAAACTCTACATGATTTGCATATAACACAAGTTTATTAGTTAAACATTGACACATATTGGGTTCCAAACATAGAAGCATAAAAAATAGTACTAAAGTAGGAGCCCCGAAATGATGAAAAGACTCCTAATACCATCACTCAACGACGTTTTAACCCTATAATCTGAATTTAGAAATGCAACTCTTGAATGTGAGTAAACAACCAATATACCAGCAAAAGAAAATCCAAGAAATCATAATAAAAGATAAAAAAAGTACATAAGACAGGATCTAAGTGAACATTCCTGTCTCTCTTTCTTTATCTGGTTGGAAAATCTGCATCAAATATGAATATAAAAGCAGAATCATACACATAATATTTATTAACTCCAAACCAATTATTGCATCACCTAAACTGAAATTAAAATAGAAGAGGACCTCGAAACTCACCTGATGGGCAGAAGGCTTGGCTGAATCAAAATCCTCTCAAGTTAAAGAAAGCTAAGTAAAAATTATGATAATTTCCTGAGAAGCTTCACAAAGATCCGAATTTAGAGAATCATAACAGTTAAATATATATGACATTATGACCTCACAATGAAAAAGCCCAAGACATTTGGTTTTTAAAATATGAAATGCAATAAAAGAACATACATTAGTAATACTGAATCAGCATATATCATGAATGCAAGTAAGATAGCGAGTAGCCAAAAAAGGAAATGAGAATTAAATAGCACACCCATCCACTTCCCTCTAATTCGTTTGATTTCTTTAAGAGAAATTGTGTTCACAGTCAACATCTAAAGCTAATAGCATTGTGGTTAGAAGAATAAAATTTGTGTACACTTTTTGCATCTGTCCCCCTGGCAATAAACACACCTGAGCTAAATCCTAGACCCATATCAATCCTAGCGTCCTATCTTGTTATAAAGAGAATAGTGTAAGTTGTAACAAAATTTAATTTACCTACAAGTTGATTCGTCTGAACTGGTTGAACTCAAAGAATCACCTGAAAACATAACGGGTCAAATTAGCATTAGAAAACAAAACATACATACAAATTTTACAGTTTTGGTATCAAGTTGTATTCATGACCTACATTAGAATTTATGAAACATTCTACAAAAAAGAAAACAAAGGTTTTAACAACTAACAACCTAAATATCTCTAATTTGAGACAAGTGTGAATATGGTACCAAGGTTTTTAGTGATTCCAAGAAAGGTTTTAACAACTAACAACCTGCGATTATAGATTACCAGCACCATTGTTTTTCTGGTACATATGGAGTCGATAGATATACCTAATGAGCATATATGCTCCAAAAACAGCAGCTAAGTCCAATAACTATTACCTGGAACACCAAAACAAAAAGAAATAACATACAACTCTCTAGAACACCAAAACAAAAACTAAATCAACTGTAACTCGATAATAGCTATTACCTGTAATGTTTGTATTAGTGAGCTCATTCCATCGGCCACTGTCACCAAAAATATATGCCAAAAATGTCATAAACTAACAAAACACCTCCAAGAGCAATAAAGATGTCGACCCTGCAGTATGTTAATACAATATTATAATGATACAAATCTCCATTTGAGTACATGAATATCACTTGCTGGTTGTTTCCAAACACCTGCAACTACACAGAAAACTTTAGGGTAAAGACCACAACAAACCTTTTTCGACAATTTTAGAAGTAGATCCAACCTTAGGCCAACTGAGAACCACAATTTTAACATGATGGAAGACTTGAAGATTTTTATAAAACAGCAATTAAACAGTAATTTGGAAGGTACCGGGTTTGACTTTCTAAACTTCAAACCAACCCACATAATTCTTCCTTATCATATCAAAATCCACTTCAAATTACAAACAAAATTTAATAAATATACATTAACTTTAAGAAATTACTTGAAATCAAGCAAATACTTGAATGGGTAAAGAGAATCAATATGCTTGTTCCACAATCGCTTGACGAATGCCTGGAGAAAACGAAAAACCCTAAACCAGCCCAAAAGTAAAAGCAATGACAAACCTGCATCAATTAAGAGAATCAATATGCTTCGTGTAACTCCTCGATCTTACTCCTCCTTAGCCAAATCTAAACGCAACTGTTATGAATTTGAGAACCTGTAGTGAAATACAATGCTCTATGAACGAACTCATGAACAATCGCTACAACAAACCTACAAACACAACAAACTAAGAGGCGGAGGTTAGTAAATCGCTTCGCAGATGTAAGAGAGAGAGAGAGAGACTGGAATTTCAAATTTCAAATCTGAATCACTTGTTGTGAAGATGAAGAAAACCCACATACCTGGATGGACTTTTGATGATCGATCGATAGAGAGAACGAAAAGAGAGAAAACGCAGAGATAAAAGGACGGTATCTGCTTTTGATTTTTTTAGAAACGCAGAGAGACTAAAGTAAATTTGAATTTCAAAATTTTGAGATGAAAAGGACGATGTCTACTTTTCGTTCAGAAACGCAGAGATAGGGTTAGGGTTTAGACAAAAAGCGGAGCTCGGTTTATCTGGTTTAAAATCGGTTTATGGGGAAGTGCGTTGAAGAGATGATGCTAAAATAAGTTGTACATACGCCTTTAAAATTTGTACCTCAAGGTTTCATCCGTGTGATTCAAATAGACCACTTAAAAAGTGTGATCCGTGTGAATGGTTCTCATTGGTTTTAAAGGGCTGAATTGATTGGTTTGTACATAGTGCATAATGGTGTTGTACATTAAGCAACAGATATTGTACCTCTTAAAATATTCAACACCATGCTTTAAATCCTTGTACATTATGCATAAATCTTAATTTTCAACCACGAGATTAGGACATCTCAATTTCGAGTCGATCAAGTCGATGACTCAGAAAGGGTTGGTACAAGGGGTACCAAAAATTAATCACACGACGCAGGTGTGTGATGCATGCCTATTGGGAAAGCATACGAGGGCTCCATTCCCACAGAAGACGCATTTCAAGTCAGAGGAACCTTTAGATCTTGTCTATGGAGATCTATGTGGTCCTATATCACCACCTACACCCTCAGGGAAGAGATATATATTTCTGCTAGTAGACGACTGCATGAGATATATGTGGGTGTATTTCTTAAAGTCAAAGGACGAAGCCTTTGAGACGTTTAAGGAATTTAGAACCAAGGTGGAAAGTGAAGTTGGAAGAAAACTAAAGATGTTAAGGACAGATAGAGGAGGGGAATTCACGTCTCATGAATTCACCAAGTTCTGTAAGGATAATGGAATAGCCAGACAATTGACTGCTCCATATTCGCCTCAACAAAACGGAGTTGTTGAATGAAGAAACAAAACTGTAATGTCCACTACTCGTAGTATGATGAAAGCCACAAAGATGCCGCAAGATTTTTGGGCTGAAGCAGTTAGACATGCTATTTACATACTTAATCGAGTACCAACGAAGGCTGTGACAGATAGCACACCTTATGAAGCACTGAAGGGCAGGAAGCCTAAGATAGATCATTTGAGGATCTTTGGGTGCATAGCTTACGCGAAGGTGACCATTCCTAATTTAAAGAAGTTAGATGACAGAAGTGTCCAGATGGTTTACCTAGGATCAGAAGAGGGATCCAAAGCCTATAGGTTGTATGACCCTGTTAACAACAAGATTTGCGTAAGTAGAGATGTAAAGTTTAAAGAAGATGAGACATGGAATTGGAAGGATTATCTAGAGGAGTTAGATAATGGTAATGCTGAATGGGCTGATTTCACAATACCTGATGGGCATGTTGAAGTTGATCAAGTCAACCCAACAGAGGAAGCAACCAATTCTGAAGAAGAGAATGAAGATGTGGGTAATTATGAGGATAATTATCAAGCCACACCTCAACAGAGTTCAAGGATGAGTACTCCAAGGACTTATGCCTATGAGCCTAACTCATCAGAAGTTACGGCTTATAACTCACGAAGGAGTTCAGCAAGACCTTTTGATCATACACCTCTAAAGGGTTTTAGAGATCTGATGGAGATCACGAATAAGGCAATGCCTGTAGATACACGAGGATTGTATGAAGAGTTACTTCTAGTGGAAGAAGAACCAAGAAACTACAGAGAAGCAGCTGAAGACAAGAAATGGATTAAAGCCATGGAGTTGGAGTTAGAATCCATAAATAAGAACAATACATGGAGACTGACCAACTTACCCGAGGGACATAGAGCGATTGGTCTCAAATGGGTATTTAAGACAAAACGGGATGCTAACGGGAAGATTACAAAGCATAAGGCTCGCTTGGTAGCAAAATGCTTTGTGCAAGAACAAGGAGTAGACTTTGACGAAGTCTTTGCACCAATAGCACGAATAGAGACTGTACGTCTTATTCTAGCAATTGCTGCTTACAATGGATGGGAAGTGTTGGGTTATATAACTATTATCAAAACACGAGTACGCAGCGGAAAGAAACCTATGAATTAATCTAACTAACCGGTTTTAGAACGTGTACCTTTTTAGCTCGGCAAGACTTGATCTCTTGGAGGATTTGATACAAATCCCTCTACGATCGCACACACGGCACACCAATGCTATATGCTAGCAACCGATCACGAACTCCCCTTGATGTAGGCTTGGTCGAACCACACAAGAACCGAAACCCCTAGGGTTCTTCTTGTTGCCGAATTTGAGAGAGAATAGAGAGAGAGAATTAGGGTTTTCTTTTATCTGATAAAAGCAGCTTCTAAACCTTAAACCCAGAGGGTCTATATATAGGTTTAAAATACTTTATAAACAAGTCAAGGGATAGGCATAAGAGCCCTAACCGAATTTCGGCCTAGAGGCCTTATCCTCAACCTTCTCCCAATTATAATCCAATTATAACTCTCTCTAATTACAACTAACACCCCTGTTAACAATTAACTGTCAGTTTTTAACGAAACCTCGTTAAATGTTCGTGATAAATATTAATTAACCATTAATTAATATTAATACATTTGGTGTCGAGACGTGTGACCCCGTAGGCTTAAATAATTTCCGGACATACGCTTACTATTACATGATCATATCCCTACAACTCCCACTTGAGCTTGCAATAGTAAAGGTAATAATATCGGTTAGCGTCTAGCAACACGCCAATGTTCCCAGAAATATTTAAGTACAGTTTCTCAAAGTGCATTTAAATGGTACAGTCATTTACTATCCCTTTGTTACCGATACCGTGTTAAATATGGATATGGATCAAAGTCATTCCATACTTTAATGATTCTGTTTCTCATTCTCACAACTAACTTAAGATTACCAAATTGCAAATCGAGACATCTCTAGATTTCATTTGGGCACGGCCATGCAAACATCTTAATTAGTCCAATGAGGGGCCCAGTGGTATCTTCTTCAGCACAAAGCTGAAGGAACAAATCCTCTTGACTACACGTGTTCAGTCACATACTTCACTACACTTACTGAAAATAGCCCTTTTGTACTACCTTATTCGGGATAGTTAGGGGCTGTTTGGTTCACCTTAATAAGGTCTGTATGGGCAAAATCGCTGACCGATTAAGACAATGTGGCATATGTCTGTGTTTGTTTGGCCGTGAAACATCTTACCGAAAAGGGGATTTTCGTCTGACCGGATAAGGCAGAAATGGGATCCTTTTTTATCCAGACGAGCGCCGAGGGGCTGGAAACGCTGGAAACGAACGAAAAGGGGAAAAAAACGGGGCTGAAGGAAGGGGACGGCTGAAAAAAAAAACGGGTGAACAAATGTCACCAAAAACGAAACTTGTGCTCGCCCCCAGTTTTCGGAGCTGCATTCGTGTCCGCAGGTCGTGCGTACGGGAAAGAAATTTTATCAAATTTGCACCCCCCTGCGCGCGGGTAGATACCGGAGTAAAACACAACATAAGAACTTAATATGTCATGTATGTTTTCATATATAAGCTAACCATGTTTTTGTTCTCACATCAATGTGGGACAAATTAAATGAAAGAAAAAAAATAGTGTTTTTATTCCCACACCAATATGGGACAAGGTAATGAAGGAAAATTTAGGTGTTTTGTTCTCAAACCAATATGGGACAAGTTAATTAAAAGAAAAAAATAGATTTTCTTTGTTCTCATAATGATTTGTTAGTGTTTTTTTTTGTTTGATTATACAATCATTCAGATGTTCAAACAAACAACACATTATAATTCAGCACCTTATTGATTCAGCAAATCTTTACCATACAGACAGCTTATTCATTTAGCACCAAATGAAACAGACGAACCAAATAGCCCCTTAGACCTATATCAAGTAGGTGCAATCCATATATGCATGACCTGCTTGTATCTCAAGTCTAAGGATAAGTAAAGCAACCATTTACGAATTTCACTTGATGACGCCGATCCATAAAGTGACAATTCGTTAGTGGGTCAGTCCAGTATGCATCCAATGAATACCATGTGAGTTTGGTGGGACCATCCTAACCAATCACTCAGATTTTGTCTTAGTTTAACTATATTCCCATATAGTTAATCGACAATGGACAATTTAGAATACTTGACAAGTACTCAAGGATTAAACATGCAAATATAGGACACAATTTACTATTAAATGAAATCAAACATATCAAGTACTTTATTTCATTATATAAATAGAAATTGTTTAACATCCCTTATCCAAATACCGAACATCAGACATACATGATTTAACTAGCTAATTTAAGTCCCATGCCCTCGGCATGCCTTTCAAGCTTCGGCCTCGACAAAGCTTTCGTGAAAGGATCAGCTAAGTTAATATCTGTGTGAACTTTGAGTAATTTGATTTCACCAAGTTCGATTTGCTCACGAACATAGTGATATCTCCTGGCATAGTGTCTGGCGCCCTTCTGAACTCCAGGTTCTTTGGCGATGACTAATGCACCCGAGTTATCGCAGTACATGTCAATAGGCAAGTTACTTATGGGGACAACGTCAAGCCCACTAATAAACTTCCTTATCCAGACAGCCTCCATTGCAGCTTCCGAAGCAGCAATGTACTCAGACTCTGTTGCAGACATAGCAACTGTGGTTTGTTTCTTGCTTTTCCAATCCACATCGCCTTCATTCATAACGAATACGTACCTAGACTGAGACTTCGTGTCATCTCTATCAGTCTGAAATCCAGCATCACAGTATCCGGTCACTTTGAGCTCTTGATCTGGATTTCCCCCATATACCAAAAACAAATCTCTAGTAGCCCGCAGGTACTTGAGAATGGTCTTAACAGCTGTCCAGTGACTTTCACCTGGATTCTGTTGAAAACGGCTAACGATATTTTGCGCAAACGCTATATCGGGTCTAGTGCATCTCACCGCATACATAATAGAGCCTACAGCCGAAGCATAAGGGACTCTTTGCATACGCTTCACCTCATCAGGTGTAGAAGCACCTTGTTTGACCGACAGACCAAGTCCTTCCTGCATTGGTACTATACCACGCTTGGAATTCTCCATCTTGAATCGCTTCAAGATCTTATCAATATAAGCACTTTGACTTAGTCCAGTCAACCGCTTAGTTCTATCTCTATAGATCTTGATTCCTAGAATGAATGCTGCTTCTCCCAAGTCTTTCATGGCAAAACACTTTCCAAGATGGGATTTTACATTTTGCAACATTGGAATGTGTTTTCCTATAATCAATATGTCATCTACATATAAGACAAGGAAAGTAACATTACTCCCACTAGCTTTGCGATATACACATGGCTCATCGGGATTCTGAACGAAACCAAACTTTTTGATTTCTTCATCAAACCGTTTATTCCAACTCCTTGATGCTTGCTTTAGTCCATAAATGGACCTTTGAAGCTTGCATACTTGGTTGGGAT
>JBCNJP010014534.1:0-10848 GCA_039602395.1 Deinandra increscens subsp. villosa | reverse complement strand
AGTTAAACTTGGAGAACAAGACAAATACCTCTCCTGGGCAGAATTGTTCCGTATCCACTGCCAAGCTTTCGAAGTTCTTCTGCCAACCACATCTCTCCCCGAGACCGCCTGCACCCCCTTCTCCCCATCACTCCTCCTCCCAAATCCGATGAAGAGAAAGCTAAGGCCGAGTTGGAGAAACAAGCCGCTGACAAGCTATGGAAGCGCATCGACGCCATAGTTTTGCAGTGGATCTACGGGACGATTTCCCATGATCTACTCGAAACTATTCTCAAGAATGGAACCACTGCGGCCAAAGCCTGGACTGCTCTTGCTAATATCCACCAGGATAATCAGAACCATCGGGCAGTGCACTTGCAAAACAAATTTTCCAACTTAAAACTTGACAATTTCCCGAATATATCGGCTTATTGTCAATCCGTTAAACTGGTTGCCGACCAACTTGCTAACGTCGGTGCACCGGTTACTAATCAACGACTTGTTTTGCAGTTAAAACAGGCTCCGCGGGCATGGTACCAAAGGTTTACGGATTACGTGACTACGATCGGTTTTGTTCAAAGCAAATGCGACAACTCGTTATTTATTCTGAAGCAAGGCAATGATATGGCATACTTGTTATTATACGTTGATGATATCATCCTCACTACGTCTTCGGATGCTCTTCGTCACCGTCTAATGGCAAGCCTCGGAACAGAATTTCGCATGAAAGATTTGGGAATCCTACACTCTTTTCTTGGCATTTCAGTCCAGCGCCAAGGCAATTCTCTATTTTTGTCCCAGAAATCTTATGCCGCGGATATTGTGTCACGAGCCGGTATGGAATCATGCAAACCATCCGCCACTCCTATCGACACCAAGGCGAAACTTAGTGAAACATCGGGTGTCCCACTTGAAGACCCAACGGTTTATAGGAGTTTAGCCGGAGCCTTACAATACTTGACGTTCACCAGACCCGATCTCACGTACGCGGTCCAACAGATATGTCGACACATGCATGCACCACGAACCGATCACTATCAGGCACTAAAACGGGTTCTCCGCTACGTCCAAGGTACCTTAAGTCATGGTATAATTATCAGTAAATCTTCGGTTTCTTCCCTCGTTTCCTATACCGATGCTGGTTCGGGCAGGATGCCCCGAGACCGCGGCGTCAATCCACCTCGGGTTATTGTGTCTATTTGGGTGATAATATTCTGTCGTGGTCATCGAAGCGCCAAACCACACTCTCCAGATCGAGTGCCGAAGCCGAGTACCGGGGGGTGGCTAATGTTGTCTCCGAATTATGTTGGGTGCGTAATCTATTATTCGGAACTTCACCACCCACTCACCCGGGCATCGATCGTGTTTTGCGACAATGTCAGTGCAATTTATCTCGCAGGGAACCCAGTTCAACACCAACGAACTAAACACATCGAAATGGATATCCACTTCGTTCGTGAAAAGGTGGCTAAAGGTTTAGTTCGAGTCCTTCACGTCCCCTCTCGGTTCCAAATTGCCGACATTTTTATAAAAGGCCTACCAAAGATCCTGTTTGAAGATTTTCGGTCCAGTCTCAACGTCCGAGAACCTCCCGTTTCGACTGTTGGGGTATAATAGACCAATCAAGGATTATGTCTTGCACAACAAGTCAAGCAAATATACACAGAATATATTGTAATCAATGTGTAGTAATTGTGGTGATTTCCATACCATAGTTAGACATATCCTTGTAATATTTATACATGTACATCAATGAGAATGGATCATCGATTTGGCCAAACACTCACACCCTACCACATAAAATTTCCGTTCAAAAAAACAAATCAAATTTCCGTTCAAATCAAACTTCCAGCTTCAATTAACCCCACCATTTACTCTTTGTAGGTTCCCCAAAAATACACCACCACCGCCATCAAATCCTCCTTCTGGCCACCACGTCTCTCCCCCAATTCTCTCTCTCTCGTCTCTCTCGATCACTCGTTCTCAACCATAATTTTGAATCAAAACAAAAAAAAAAGGGTCCAGAATCATATTTGAAAACTAGCTCTTGGGCAAATGAGATTGATAAAAGTAATAAGTTAAAGAAAAACCATTTAGCTTCATCACCATGAGCTATAATCGGAAACATTAAGGGGGTGTTTGGTTCGCGGAATTCGTTGGAATTTGAATTGGAATTGGATTTGGAATTGGAATTGGAATTGGAATTCAAAGGAATTGGAATTTGAAGGAATTGGAATTCAAAGGAATTGGAATTTAAATTCAAATTCCAATTCCACTAAAGTCCGCGAACCAAACACACTATGGAATTCAAAAGAATTGGAATCCAAAGGAATTGGATTTAAATTTTAAAATTAAAATTCAATAAAAACCACGACTGGACCCGTCTCACGGACCAGTCCGACCCGACCAGACCCCCAGACCGACCGGACCCGACCCCCAGACCGACCAGACCCGACCCCCAGACCGACACCCAGACCCGACCCGAACCGACCCGACCCCAACCGACCCGACCCCCGCCCCGACTCGAACCGACCCGACCCGACCCCCGGACCGAACCCGACCCGAACCCCGGACCCGACCGGACCCGGACCGAACCCGACTGGACCGAACCCCTGGACCCGACCCCAGACCGAACCCGACCCCCGAACGGACCGAACGAACCGGACCATGGTCGGTCGGTCCGGGAGTCGGGTCCGGTCCGGTTCGGGGGTCCGGTGCGGTCGGCGGTCCGGTCCGGGGTTCGGGTCCGGTCGGTGGGGACCGGGGGTCGGTTTCAATCGCTCGGGCTCGGTCGGTCCGGGGGTCCGGTCTGGGGTTCGGGGTCCGGGGGTCTGGTCGGTCCGGTCCGGTTCGGGGGTCGGGTCGGGTCCGGGGGTCGGGTCCGGTTCCGGGGTCCGGTCGGGTTCGGGGGTTCGGTCGGGTTCGGGGGTCCGGTCGGGTCCGGGGTCGGGTCCGGGGTCCGGTCCGGTCCGGGGGTCCGGTCGGGTTCGGGGGTCCGGTCGGTCCGATTCGGGGGGGTCGGGTCGGGGTCCGGTCGGTCCGGTCCGGTTGGGTTCGGGGGTCCGGTCGGGTTCGGGCGGTCGGGTCCGGTCGGGTCCGGGGGTCCGGTCGGGTTCGGGGGTCCGGTCGGGTCCGGTCGGGGTTCGGGGGTCCGGTCCGGGGTCGGGTGGGGTCCAGTCCGGGGGTCCGGTCGGGTTCGGGGGTCCGGTCGGGTCCGGTTCGGGGGTCCGGTCGGGTCCGGGGTTCGGGGTCGGTCGGGTCGGATCCGGGGGTCCGGTCGGGTTCGGGGGTCCGGTCGGTCCGGTCGGGTTCGGGGGTCCGGTCCGGGGTCGGGTGGGGTCCGGTCGGTCCGGTCCGGGGGTCGGGTCCGGTTAGGTCAGATAGGTTCGGTCCACGGGTCGGGTCCAGTCGGGTAGTTGTCTTCGGTGTGGAAGGAATGTGAAATCCTTTATTATTATGAAGTAATGTGAAATCCATTGAATGAAGGAATTTGATGGAATCTAATCAAATTCCAATTCCAATTCCCTTATTAACCAAACACATTAAATATGGAATTAAAATTCCAATTCCACTGAAGTCCGTGAACCAAACACACTATGGAATGGAATTCGAATTCCAATTCCAATGAATTCCCACGAATTCCATCATACCAAACGCCCCCTAAGAAACTCAAATTGATTGAAATAACCTACTTAGCTCCAAGTTGATGAAGAAACCCACTTAGCATCATCACCTCCTTCAATTCAACCAATTTATGTTACTGTGAGTCGCCGGTACCCAAACGGTTCACCGCCATCGCAAATCGCCAACACATTTTGAATAGGTCAGTAGGAATTAGGGATGTTGGTCGCCAGATTCTCCTCAACTTTAAGGACGGTGCTCGTTCGGATGGTGGCGGGTGGGTCTGGTAGGTGGTACGAGGTGGGGTAAGTCCGTCATAAAGAGTCGGAGAGGCAGGAATGATATATTTATTTATTTATTTATTCTTAATTAATTTGAGTAATTTACATAAACAGCCCTTATAGTTTTAAATAAACTTTTTAGAGTTAGTGTATGCATTAGCGATTGTACCTAGCATTACTTAGTTGTACCTAAGTTAAAAAGACCAAAGTACCCCTGAAACTAACTGAATTCTCTAACGGAGTTAGTGTTTTTGTACTGAATTTGCAATAAACCCATACCATAGAGCGTTATATGCAAAAAAGTTTCATTTTGGAGAATTTTGCAGATTGTCCCAAACCACAACGACGAAATTTGCAATTAACTCTATAGTTAAACTATTTGGATCTAAAAATGATAGAAGTAAGGAGTTAATTTTGTATTTTTGTTGAGTTAATTTTGCTATGCAGGCCTTTAAGCTGTCTCTATAAAATTAATTCTTTGAATCTAACAATGATAGAAGTAAGGAGTTGTACCAGAAATTAGATCCAAACGGCTGTTGGTTGGTCATTATTTGTTTATTATGCTAGCAAGGATTCTGATTTTGGGGGATGTAAGGGTGATTGTAATGGTCATCCCATGATCCCATGATCCCAAGCCATTTTTAGTGTCACCTCATCTTTTCCCACTCCCATGATCCCAAGCCATTTTTACTTGTAATACCTATCTCACAATCCCATGATCCCAAGCACTTTTTTTATATTTTTTTATTTAAGAAAATTAAATTTTATTTTAATACAATGAAATTTCTTGATTAATAGTATTCTTTTTCTTTGTTGTAAATTGACCACACATTTTCTTTCTTTCTTGCAAATTGACCACATGTTTTTTGGTTATTAACAGTTCTGGTCCCTGGTCATCATTTACTCCTTATTTATTTATTATCAAGAGGTGAAGCTTTCTGATAGGCGTATATTGTCGGTGGGCAATTCTAATTGGGCCTTCATACGTGTTCAGTCTCTCTCTTTCTCTTAAATATATCTCACGCCACACACAAATGACACAATTACCTCTCTCTCTCTCTCTCTCTCTTCAGGCATACATCTCTCTCTCTCTCTCTCACTCTCGAAACCCAGATTAACAAACATCTCCCTCTCCTACTCTCTCTTTAATCCGAAAATTCTTCTGAGATGTTGTCGGCTTCATGGCCGTCGGCCCCTCCGGTATACCGCCGTCACCGTGCGGCTGTCTTTGTACGATTCTTTTTCCGGCGATGGGCGGCGCGCGTATCCAGGTTTCTGTTCTTCCGTTCTTCGATCGTGTCTTGCTTTTGTTTCGTTTACATCCAGATCTGAACGTTCTAGATCTTTAAATCGATTTAGCAGTGCGATTGTTGATGTTGTAGACGATGGTCAATGATTTTGATGGGTTCATTTAGGGTTTGGTTACGGTGGCGGTTGGTTATTCGGTTGCTTTCTCGGTGGCTACAATCATTCTTTTGATTTGTTTACTTATTGTGTGTTGTTTTTGTAGCCGTAGGTTCATCTTGCTTGGTGTGTTGCCGGTTTTCGTCAGAGGTAAACTCAGTTGCATTTTTGTCTTTGTGCGATTTGCTTTCAATTGCAGTTGGTATTAATTGGGTTTTGATTGTTTATATCCGTTTTCCAATTTCTTTGATTTTGAGGGTTTCGATTTGGGTCGAATTGAAGTCGGTGTGTTATGTCTATGTGATGCGTGTTCATTTAGTGCCTTTTTACAGTAAAATAAGGTTGGTCATGATTCTGATTTGTGCTCTTTGTGTAAGTAAGAATGTGCCTTTTTGGATTGGCACCTCTTAAACTCTATCTTATAGATACATAATTTTAATTGTCATTTCTTCTCTAAATTGTTGGTTATATTGAATTTGTGACATAATTTTATGAGATGGAGTTTGAATTTGAATGTACAACTGTTAAGTAGGTAGAATGGGTAGCCTTTTGACTAAACAGGTCTTTATTCGTTCTGATTTCGTTTTCCATCCTTTGTGTATGTAGTTGTCCAGGAGTTTTCAGTACCTTTCGTTGTTTTGTGAATTGGCCTTTGAAGGTTAGTTTAGTTTTTTTTGCTTTCAGTGAATTTTGTGTTCAGTTTCACCAGTTGGTAGTCTCTTTAGTAATGTTATGTGTAGTTTGCCCAGGTCTGAGATTTGTACTACTGGTTTGTAATGGGTGTGAATGTTTGCTACAAATTGTTGGCTATTGTTTCTGTTGCTACATAGGCCGTTGCTTACTTTAGTTGTTATCATATGAATCTTCATTTTTTTAGTATTTCAGTTTTGTTTGGATATATAGCGGGTGTTTGCATGCCGATATTGTCCCTTATCAATCGCTTAACATGCTTCAGTCATCACTATTTAAGGGAGATTGTGCTTTAGTTCAAGCTTATTTTGTGCTATTTTCAGTCCGTCGCCGCCTCGCCGGTAAATTTCGTTTCCTATGTCATTTGTTCCGACTGAAATTCCGATAGTTATTTTCGGTTTCTAACTTTGTTTTCCTTTTCGTTTGCAGCTGATACGGTTACAATTTCATCTGCTTAGCTTTCGCAGGTTTGTTAATTTCTCAATTTTTGAGTTATTTGTTCGATTTCTTAGTTGCATGTTCGTCTTATGATTTCTATCTGTTTGGTTGTGTGATTTTTCTTATGAAAGTCATAATCTTAGGTGTTAGATGTTCGTCTTATGATTTTTATCTGTTTGGTTGTGTGTTTTCAAATTTTAGATTACCAAAATCGTAAGTTGTTATATTTTTCTTATGAAATTCATAATCTTAACTATTAGATTTTGCTTATGAAATTTTGGTACATGCATGCTCATCATTCATTTGTCAAAACGCCTCCGTGATTTTATTCTCTGTAACGCAACCTTTAACAAGAAATTTTGGTCTATGCATGTTGACCATTTGCTTCCTAAATTTACTTGAATTTGGTTCACTATAGGGCACATGCATGATGAATTTTGATAAGGAAGCATTATTCGATGAGTTTTACTAGCAAGATTTTGTTCTTAGAAAGAAAAAAATGATTCTTTATCATTTGCTTCCTAAATTTACTTGACCCTGATTTCACTAGGGCACATGCATGATGAATTTTGATGAGGAACCATTATCTGGCGAGTTTTACTAGCAAGATTTTGTTTTTAGAAAGAAAAAAAGATTCTTTAAGTGCATTACTATTATTGATTTTTGTGAGGGTAATAGTCCAGAGGTGGATAAGAAAATTTGACCATCAACTAGAAGTATGTCATCTGTCAAAGGTGTGCAGAAAGAGTTTTGTGAATGTTAGTTTCTTTATCTTTACTACTATTTTTTGTTGACTTCATTTTTTTACAAGCATAATTCAGACCAGTTGTGTTTATGGTTTCAGGAGAAATGGGGAGAATTTGACCAGAATAAATCATATATTATCTTATAATGAGAGACAACTTGATGATGAAATTGGTGCAACAGAGTCACTTTGAGCATGGATACCCATGTCCAATAAATGTATCCCAACTTTGTTTGATAATTAGGGGTCTTAAATGCAGAAAAGAAACATGTTTAGCACCCCTGTTAGCTGTCATGTTCTTTAGCAAATGGACAATTGAAAACCTCCATGATAGAATCTCACTTTGATCTAACAAATAAATTAAACGTGACAACGGTGGCCCGCCGCAACGCGCGGGCGGGTCACCATCTTGTTATATATATTAACAATTGTAATTGCTAGCATGTGAGAGCAATTACTGTGCTTCATTTGGTCTATCATAAAGTGCCACGTGTGCAAGATGCCACGTGGTAGGTGTTTGTTAATTTTTTTTTCTCCCTGCGCTTCTGTTAATGGTTATAGGTATGTTTGGCGATTCCTTTATCACAATATCAATGTGTGTGAGTGGTTGGTATGTTGTAGTTGAACTTCAATGTCGCAATTTCGAGCCTTTCCAAGCTCCCGGTTTTCTTTATTTTTTGTAGGCTTTTTGTTTTTGATATTGCTCTCACATGCTAGCAATTACAATTGTTTAATATATATGTATATTTCAGTGTTGTCATATGTATACTTTATACACGTGTTTCCTGGCCACGTGAGTTTCTTTTATTTTGACAACGCGGGATTGCATTGACTATATATATATTTTTTTACTTTCTTCTATCTCATCTTCTACGCGCGGGTACCTCCGGCTCCTTCTTCTTTGATTGTCGTTTTTACGATTCCAGTTGCCATACTTTCAATAATCGTTTCTGTTGTCTGTAGATTGTTGCATCTCAACGTCACATTTTGATTTCTCTTTGTTGGTGGTATGTTTTATACGTGCTTGGATTATGTGCTTTGGCTCAAATTGACTATCGTTAACAGTGGCGAACCCATGAATTTTTTATGGGGTTCGGAAATTTTTAGTGTTTGATTGTCCACCCCTATATACAAATTGTTTTAGACCGGTTCGGGTCGGGTCAGGTGACGGGTCAATCGACATTCACTTGGAGTCTTGGACCACTTATCTAGCTCACCCACAATTAATTGAGATTTTTTTGGCTTAAAAGTGTTGGGCACTTGGGCCTTGGTTATTAATTGGTTTCGGTAGGGTAATTGAGTTTAGGTAAGTGGTTTAAAAACTTAAAACCATAAATATTATCGCGTTTATTACTTATTAGTGATTTAAAAACTTTTTTAAAACTATAGTTTTTTTCAACTATGGCAAGTTAGGATTATACTTCACTGTTACTTTGTTAGTATTGTTCATATTAAGGTGTTTACTATGGCTATTTTACATATTCTTTGTGGAATTTTTATTACAAGTGACTTTTAGAAGGCATATGAGGGCTACAGGAATTTTTATTTCATTCAAGTTTCTGTTTTCAATTATGGCAAGTTAGGATTATACTTCACTGTTAGTTTGAAAGTATTGTTCATATTAAGGTGTTTACTATGGCTATTTTACATATTGTTTGTGTAATTTTTATTACAAGTGATATGATGCAAAAATTTTAGAGGGCATATGAGGGCTGCTGGAAAGTTGAAAAAGAGTGGGGTACATTTTGGTTCCAGTGGTGATAATGGAAGAAACATACTAAAAAGTTGATTGTTGCTATCACTTAGATTGTCATGGACATTCATTTGTATCTATATGTTAATTTACTTTTATGATTAGAATTTTTACTCTGCCTTTTGTTTTGTTTCTGATTATTGGTAGAAAACATGCTCAAAAACGGAACGTTGCTATCATTTAGATTGTCATCAACATTAATTGTGATTTGTATGTGAACTTTAGAATTAGTCGGTTGTTGCTACCGCTAGAACCACAAACACCTACTGGAAAACCAACCTGTAAACACTCAACAAACTCTCGAGGTAACAAAAAATAGTACACTAACTGGTAAATTATCTAAGAGTTACAACTTACTAGCTTAAACTAATATGTAGATGGAAGCGGAACCACTCCAAAGAAATTGAAAGAGAAAGTTGCCTAACAAGAACTTCAGATGCTTTTGGACTATATTTTGTATAGCAAGAGATAACATACTTTAATTTAAATCCCCTCTAGCTTCTATTTTGTACACACATGGATAAAACACTTTAAATCCCTACAAATGGCCGTCATTTTGTAGAATCCAGTTCATAACTAACGCAAAACTACCGCCAACTCTAGCAATGTCAATTACCAAGGCACTTTTCATTTCCATACAAACTAAATAGAACAAAAAAGTGTCAAATAAGATGTGACCCGCCGCAACGCGCGGGTAGGTACATATCTCGTAATAACTAAAATAAAATAAAAACTACATTTAAATAAAACAAAATATTAAATTAAAAATAACAATTTTCATTAAAAAATAAAAAATTACAAATTCCTAAAAAATAAAAAATTACCAATTCCTAAAATTACTTATTTATATTGTTCGAAGAGCCTCGCCTTAATTTTTTCAACCAAGGCACGAGACGCGTCGTCCAAATCTTTTACCGGTTTAACAACCGTCTCGATCTCACGACACATTTGTTCACGTTCCATAATGGCGAGTTGTTTCTTTCTATCCTCTCGGGCATCTCGTGCAAGTTGGAGCTTTTCCATTTGAATTTCGTTAAACGATCCAAAATGTTCGTCCCAATTTGAACTCGAAGACGCTTTGGCCTTCCCCTTTCCCTTTAGTTTGGCTTCTCGTTTAGCCTTTTGACAACCCATTGGAAGGGGTTCCTCGGGTGGGCTCTTTGGAGACATTCCCTCGGCGTTGAGGTCGATCGGAGTCCTTCCTTCGGATGGGCTACTAACGTAGGTGTTTGACTCGGACGTTTTGGTTCTTTTTGAACCACTTTGGTCACCAATTTGGCATCCTTGGTCCACCGGCGTCGCCGCTCGCCATTTTGGAGATTTTTTGCAAATCTCCCAACACTCCATTTTATCAAACGCAACCCCCTTGCACTCTACTTTGTATCGATGATGTGCCGCCATGAGGATGTTGGCTTCCGAACACCCGCTTTTTCGTGCCGCCATTTGATTTATATAAATGTTGTTGAATTTTTGTATCTTCCAATTCAAATCTTTCCACTTTGAATATACATGACTTTTGGTGCGAACAAACGAGCTTACATCGTTGAAGTCGGGGACGGGAAGGTTCATCATGTGGTGCCACTCCAAGGTAATTTTTTTCCAAAAATAAGTACCCGATTGAGCATTACCTACCAAAAAATAATAATAAAAAAACGGGTTAGAAAACAAAAAATAAATATAAAAGTTATAAGATAAAAAAATAAAAAAAAAGTTATTTACCCTTAATCGAATTCTCCGAGTTATCAACGTAGAGTCGGGTCAACACCACTTTTTCTTGAGAAGTCCACGGAATCGACACCCGTTTTCCTTGTGGTTGGGTGATTTTCTCCTTCGGTCTCTTAGCCATAGTCTTCTTCTTTGGGTTTTTTTGTGATGGTTGTGTTTCCATCACAACATCGGGAATAGACTCTGTTGGATTTAGGTGTCCAGACCCGACT
>JBCNJP010014533.1:0-10850 GCA_039602395.1 Deinandra increscens subsp. villosa | reverse complement strand
GTTATATACACACTTTATTGGGACTCATTGGGCCCAACTGACCCTCATTGCCCTTAAACACACATTATTGGGACATCATTGGTCCTAAACACAACTTATTGGTTATATAAGACACACCTTACTAAGACTTATTGGTCCCAGCCGACCCTCATTGCCCTACTAAACACACCTTATTGGACCATCATTAGTCCAAAACATAACTTATTGGTTATATACACACCTTAGTGGGACTCATTAGTCCCAACTAAACACACCATATTGGGCCATAATTGGTCGTAAACACAACTTATTGGTTATATACACACCTTATTAGGACTCATTGGTGCCAACTGACCCTCATTGTCCCTAAACACACTTTTTAGTGCCATCATTGGTCCTAAACACAACGTACTGGTTATATACACACATTAGTGGGACTCATTGGTCCCAACTAAACACACCTAATTGGGCCATAATTGGTCTTAAACAAAACTTATTGGTTATATACACACTTTATTGGGACTCATTGGTCCCAACTGACCCTCATTGCCCTTAAACACGCATTATTGGGCCATCATTGGTCCTAAACAAAATTATTGGTTATATAAGACACACCTTACTAGGACTTATTGGTCCCAACCGATCCTCATTGCCCTACTAAACACACCATATTGGGCCATAATTGGTCGTAAACACAACTTATTGGTTATATAAACACCTTATTTGGACTCATTGGTGCCAACTAACCCTCATTGTCCCTAAACCCACTTTATTGTGCCATCATTGGTCCTAAACACAACGTATTGGTTATATACACACATTAGTGGGACTCATTGGTCCCAACTAAACACACCTTATTGGGCCATATTTGGTCGTAAACACAACTTATTAGTTATATACACACTTTATTGGGACTCATTGGTCCCAACTCACCCTCATTGCCCTTAAACACACATTATTGGGCCATCATTGGTCCTAAACACAACTTATTGGTTATATAAGACACACCTTACTAAGACTTATTGGTCCCAGCCGACCCTCATTGCCCTACTAAACACACCTTATTGGACCATCATTAGTCCAAAACATAACTTATTGGTTATATACACACCTTATTGGGACTCATTAGTCCCAACTAAACACACCATATTGGGCCATAATTGGTCGTAAACACAACTTATTGGTTATATACACACCTTATTAGGACTCATTGGTGCCAACTGACCCTCATTGTCCCTAAACACACTTTTTAGTGCCATCATTGGTCCTAAACACAACGTATTGGTCATATATACACATTAGTGGGACTCATTGGTCCCAACTAAACACACCTTATTGGGCCATAATTGGTCGTAAACACAACTTATTAGTTATATACACACTTTATTGGGACTCATTGGGCCCAACTGACCCTCATTGCCCTTAAACACACATTATTGGGCCATCATTGGTCCTAAACACAACTTATTGGTTATATAAGACACACCTTACTAAGACTTATTGGTCCCAGCCGTCCCTCATTGCCCTACTAAACACACCTTATTGGACCATCATTAGTCCAAAACATAACTTATTGATTATATACACACCTTAGTGGGACTCATTAGTCCCAACTAAACACACCATATTGGGCCATAATTGGTCGTAAACACAACTTATTGGTTATATACACACCTTATAAGGACTCATTGGTGCCAACTGACCCTCATTGTCCCTAAACACACTTTTTAGTGCCATCATTGGTCCTAAACACAACGTACTGGTTATATACACACATTAGTGGGACTCATTGGTCCCAACTAAACACACCTTATTGGGCCAAAATTAGTCTTAAACAAAACTTATTGGTTATATACACACTTTTTTGGGACTCATTGGTCCCAACTGATCCTCATTGCCCTTAAACACACATTATTGGGCCATCATTGGTCCTAAACAAAAATTATTGGTTATATAAGACACACCTTACTAGGACTTATTGGTCCCAACCGATCCTCATTGCCCTACTAAACACACCATATTGGGCCATAATTGGTCGTAAACACAACTTATTGGTTATATAAACACCTTATTAGGACTCATTGGTGCCAACTAACCCTCACTGTCCCTAAACCCACTTTATTGTGCCATCATTGGTCCTAAACACAACGTATTGGTTATATACACACATTAGTGGGACTCATTGGTCCCAACTAAACACACCTTATTGGGCCATATTTGGTCGTAAACACAACTTATTAGTTATATACACACTTTATTGGGACTCATTGGTCCCAACTCACCCTCATTGCCCTTAAACACACATTATTGGGCCATCATTGATCCTAAACACAACTTATTGGTTATATAAGACACACCTTACTAGGACTTATTGGTCCCAGCCGACCCTCATTGCCCTACTAAACACACCTTATTGGGCCATCATTAGTCCAAAATATAACTTATTGGTTATATACACACCTTCGTGGGACACATTAGTCCCAACTAAACACACCATATTGGGCCATAATTGGTCGTAAACACAACTTATTGGTTATATACACACCTTATTAGGACTCATTGGTGCCAACTGACCCTCATTGTCCCTAAACACACTTTTAGTGCCATCATTGGTCCTAAACACAACGTACTGGTTATATACACACATTAGTGGGACTCATTGGTCCCAACTAAACACACCTAATTGGGCCATAATTGGTCTTAAACAAAACTTATTGGTTATATACACACTTTATTGGGACTCATTGGTCCCAACTGACCCTCATTGCCCTTAAACACGCATTATTGGGCCATCATTGGTCCTAAACAAAATTATTTATTATATAAGACACACCTTACTAGGACTTATTGGTCCCAACCGATCCTCATTGCCCTACTAAACACACCATATTGGGCCATAATTGGTCGTAAACACAACTTATTGGTTATATAAACACCTTATTTGGACTCATTGGTGCCAACTAACCCTCATTGTCCCTAAACCCACTTTATTGTGCCATCATTGGTCCTAAACACAACGTATTGGTTATATACACACATTAGTGGGACTCATTGGTCCCAACTAAACACACCTTATTGGGCCATATTTGGTCGTAAACACAACTTATTAGTTATATACACACTTTATTGGGACTCATTGGTCCCAACTCACCCTCATTGCCCTTAAACACACATTATTGGGCCATCATTGGTCCTAAACACAACTTATTGGTTATATAAGACACACCTTACTAAGACTTATTGGTCCCAGCCGACCCTCATTGCCCTACTAAACACACCTTATTGGACCATCATTAGTCCAAAACATAACTTATTGGTTATATACACACCTTATTGGGACTCATTAGTCCCAACTAAACACACCATATTGGGCCATAATTGGACGTAAACACAACTTATTGGTTATATACACACCTTATTAGGACTCATTGGTGCCAACTGACCCTCATTGTCCCTAAACACACTTTTTAGTGCCATCATTGGTCCTAAACACAACGTATTGGTCATATATACATATTAGTGGGACTCATTGGTCCCAACTAAACACACCTTATTGGGCCATAATTGGTCGTAAACACAACTTATTGGTTATATACACACTTTATTGGGACTCATTGGGCCCAACTGACCCTCATTGCCCTTAAACACACATTATTGGGCCATCATTGGTCCTAAACACAACTTATTGGTTATATAAGACACACCTTACTAAGACTTATTGGTCCCAGCCGTCCCTCATTGCCCTACTAAACACACCTTATTGGACCATCATTAGTCCAAAACATAACTTATTGATTATATACACACCTTAGTGGGACTCATTAGTCCCAACTAAACACACCATATTAGGCCATAATTGGTCGTAAACACAACTTATTGGTTATATACACACCTTATAAGGACTCATTGGTGCCAACTGACCCTCATTGTCCCTAAACACACTTTTTAGTGCCATCATTGGTCCTAAACACAACGTACTGGTTATATACACACATTAGTGGGACTCATTGGTCCCAACTAAACACACCTTATTGGGCCAAAATTAGTCTTAAACAAAACTTATTGGTTATATACACACTTTTTTGGGACTCATTGGTCCCAACTGATCCTCATTGCCCTTAAACACACATTATTGGGCCATCATTGGTCCTAAACAAAAATTATTGGTTATATAAGACACACCTTACTAGGACTTATTGGTCCCAACCGATCCTCATTGCCCTACTAAACACACCATATTGGGCCATAATTGGTCGTAAACACAACTTATTGGTTATATAAACACCTTATTAGGACTCATTGGTGCCAACTAACCCTCACTGTCCCTAAACCCACTTTATTGTGCCATCATTGGTCCTAAACACAACGTATTGGTTATATACACACATTAGTGGGACTCATTGGTCCCAACTAAACACACCTTATTGGGCCATATTTGGTCGTAAACACAACTTATTAGTTATATACACACTTTATTGGGACTCATTGGTCCCAACTCACCCTCATTGGCCTTAAACACACATTATTGGGCCATCATTGGTCCTAAACACAACTTATTGGTTATATAAGACACACCTTACTAGGACTTATTGGTCCCAGCCGACCCTCATTGCCCTACTAAACACACCTTATTGGGCCATCATTAGTCCAAAATATAACTTATTGGTTATATACACACCTTCGTGGGACACATTAGTCCCAACTAAACACACCATATTGGGCCATAATTGGTCGTAAACACAACTTATTGGTTATATACACACCTTATTATGACTCATTGGTGCCAACTGACCCTCATTGTCCCTAAACACACTTTTTTGTGCCATAACTGGTCCTAAACACAACGTATTGGTTATATACACACATTAATGGGACTCATTGATCCCAACTGACCCTCATTGCCCTTAAACACACATTATTGGGCCATCATTGGTCCTAAACACAACTTATTGGTTATATAAGACACACCTTACTAGGACTTATTGGTTCCAACCGATCTTCATTGCCCTACTAAACACACCATTTTGGGCCATAATTGGTCGTAAACACATCTTATTGGTTATATAAACACCTTATTAGGACTCATTGGTGCCAACTAACCCTCATTGTCCCTAAACCCACTTTATTGTGCCATCATTGGTCCTAAACACAACATATTGGTTATATGCACACATTAGTGGGACTCATTGGTCCCAACTAAACACACCTTATTGGGCCATAATTGGTCGTAAACACAACTTATTGGTTATATACACACTTTATTGGGACTCATTGGTCCCAACTGACCCCCATTGCCCTTAAACACACATTATTGGGCCATCATTGGTCCTAAACACAACTTATTGGTTATATAAGACACACCTTACTAGGACTTATTGGTCCCAACCGATCCTCATTACCCTACTAAACACACCATTTTGGGCCATAATCGGTCGTAAACACAACTTATTGGTTATATAAACACCTTATTAGGACTCATTGGTGCCAACTAACCCTCATTGTCCCTAAACCCACTTTATTGTGCCATCATTGGTCCTAAACACAACGTATTGGTTATATGCACACATTAGTGGGACTCACTGGTCCCAACTAAACACACTTTTTTGGGCCATAATTGGTCGTAAACACAACTTATTGGTTATATACACACTTTATTGGGACTCATTGGTCCCAACTGACCCTCATTGCCCTTAAACACACATTATTGGGACATCATTGGTCTTAAAAACAACTTATTGGTTATATAAGACACACCTTATTAGGACTTATTGGTCCCAACCGACCCTCATTGCCCTACTAAACACTCCTTATAGGGCCATCATTGGTCGTAAACACAACTTATTGGTTATATACACACCTTAGTGGGACTCATTAGTCCCAACTAAACACACATTATTGGGCCATCATTGGTATTAAACACAACTTATTTGTTATATACACACCTTACTAGGACTTATTGGTCCTAACCGACCCTCATTGCCCTACTAAACACACCTTATTAGGACTCATTGGTGCCAACTGACCCTCATTGTCCCTAAACACACTTTTTAGTGCCATCATCGGTCCTAAACACAACGTACTGGTTATATACACACATTAGTGGGACTCATTGGTCCCAACTAAACACACCTTATTGGGCCATAATTGGTCTTAAACAAAACTTATTGGTTATATACACACTTTTTTGGGACTCATTGGTCCCAACTGATCCTCATTGCCCTTAAACACACATTATTGGGCCATCATTGGTCCTAAACAAAAATTATTGGTTATATAAGACACACCTTACTAGGACTTATTGGACCCAACCGATCCTCATTGCCCTACTAAACACACCATATTGGGACATAATTGGTCGTAAACACAACTTATTGGTTATATAAACACCTTATTAGGACTCATTGGTGCCAACTAACCCTCATTGTCCCTAAACCCACTTTATTGTGTCATCATTGGTCCTAAACACAACGTATTGGTTATATGCACACATTAGTGGGACTCACTGGTCCCAACTAAACACACTTTTTTGGGCCATAATTGGTCGTAAACACAACTTATTGGTTATATACACACTTTATTGGGACTCATTGGTCCCAACTGACCCTCATTGCCCTTAAACACACATTATTGGGAGATCATTGGTCTTAAAAACAACTTATTGGTTATATAAGACACACCTTATTAGGACTTATTGGTCCCAACCGACCCTCATTGCCCTACTAAACACTCCTTATAGGGCCATCATTGGTCGTAAACACAACTTATTGGTTATATACACACCTTAGTGGGACTCATTAGTCCCAACTAAACACACATTATTGGGCCATCATTGGTATTAATTACAACTTATTGGTTATATACACACCTTACTAGGACTTATTGGTCCTAACCGACCCTCATTGCCCTACTAAACACACCTTATTAGGACTCATTGGTGCCAACTGACCCTCATTGTCCCTAAACACACTTTTTAGTGCCATCATTGGTCCGAAACACAACGTACTGGTTATATACACACATTAGTGGGACTCATTGGTCCCAACTAAACACACCTTATTGGGCCATAATTGGTCTTAAACAAAACTTATTGGTTATATACACACTTTTTTGGGACTCATTGGTCCCAACTGATCCTCATTGCCCTTAAACACACATTATTGGGCCATCATTGGTCCTAAACAAAAATTATTGGTTATATAAGACACACCTTACTAGGACTTATTGGTCCCAACCGATCCTCATTGCCCTACTAAACACACCATATTGGGACATAATTGGTCGTAAACACAACTTATTGGTTATATAAACACCTTATTAGGACTCATTGGTGCCAACTAACCCTCATTGTCCCTAAACCCACTTTATTGTGTCATCATTGGTCCTAAACACAACGTATTGGTTATATGCACACATTAGTGGGACTCACTGGTCCCAACTAAACACACTTTTTTGGGCCATAATTGGTCGTAAACACAACTTATTGGTTATATACACACTTTATTGGGACTCATTGGTCCCAACTGACCCTCATTGCCCTTAAACACACATTATTGGGAGATCATTGGTCTTAAAAACAACTTATTGGTTATATAAGACACACCTTATTAGGACTTATTGGTCCCAACCGACCCTCATTGCCCTACTAAACACTCCTTATAGGGCCATCATTGGTCGTAAACACAACTTATTGGTTATATACACACCTTAGTGGGACTCATTAGTCCCAACTAAACACACATTATTGGGCCATCATTGGTATTAATTACAACTTATTGGTTATATACACACCTTACTAGGACTTATTGGTCCTAACCGACCCTCATTGCCCTACTAAACACACCTTATTAGGACTCATTGGTGCCAACTGACCCTCATTGTCCCTAAACACACTTTTTAGTGCCATCATTGGTCCGAAACACAACGTACTGGTTATATACACACATTAGTGGGACTCATTGGTCCCAACTAAACACACCTTATTGGGCCATAATTGGTCTTAAACAAAACTTATTGGTTATATACACACTTTTTTGGGACTCATTGGTCCCAACTGATCCTCATTGCCCTTAAACACACATTATTGGGCCATCATTGGTCCTAAACAAAAATTATTGGTTATATAAGACACCCCTTACTAGGACTTATTGGTCCCAACCGATCCTCATTGCCCTACTAAACACACCATATTGGGCCATAATTGGTCGTAAACACAACTTATTGGTTATATAAACACCTTATTAGGACTCATTGGTGCCAACTAACCCTCACTGTCCTTAAACCCACTTTATTGTGCCATCATTGGTCCTAAACACAACGTATTGGTTATATACACACATTAGTGGGACTCATTGGTCCCAACTAAACACACCTTATTGGGCCATATTTGGTCGTAAACACAACTTATTAGTTATATACACACTTTATTGGGACTCATTGGTCCCAACTCACCCTCATTGCCCTTAAACACACATTATTGGGCCATCATTGGTCCTAAACACAACTTATTGGTTATATAAGACACACCTTACTAGGACTTATTGGTCCCAGCCGACCCTCATTGCCCTACTAAACACACCTTATTGGGCCATCATTAGTCCAAAATATAACTTATTGGTTATATACACACCTTAGTGGGACACATTAGTCCCAACTAAACACACCATATTGGGCCATAATTGGTCGTAAACACAACTTATTGGTTATATACACACCTTATTATGACTCATTGGTGCCAACTGACCCTCATTGTCCCTAAACACACTTTTTTGTGCCATCACTGGTCCTAAACACAACGTATTGGTTATATACACACATTAATGGGACTCATTGGTCCCAACTAAACACACCTTATTGGGCCATAATTGGTCTTAAAAAAACTTATTGGTTATATACACACCTTATTGGGACTCATTGGTCCCAACTGACCCTCATTGCCCTTAAACACACATTATTGGGCCATCATTGGTCCTAAACACAACTTATTGGTTATATAAGACACACCTTACTAGGACTTATTGGTTCCAACCGATCCTCATTGCCCTACTAAACACACCATTTTGGGCCATAATTGGTCGTAAACACATCTTATTGGTTATATAAACACCTTATTAGGACTCATTGGTGCCAACTAACCCTCATTGTCCCTAAACCCACTTTATTGTGCCATCATTGGTCTTAAACACAACATATTGGTTATATGCACACATTAGTGGGACTCATTGGTCCCAACTAAACACACCTTATTGGGCCATAATTGGTCGTAAACACAACTTATTGGTTATATACACACTTTATTGGGACTCATTGGTCCCAACTGACCCTCATAGCCCTTAAACACACATTATTGGGCCATCATTGGTCCTAAACACAACTTATTGGTTATATAAGACACACCTTACTAGGACTTATTGGTCCCAGCCGATCCTCATTACCCTACTAAACACACCATTTTGGGCCATAATCGGTCGTAAACACAACTTATTGGTTATATAAACACCTTATTAGGACTCATTGGTGCCAACTAACCCTCATTGTCCCTAAACCCACTTTATTGTGCCATCATTGGTCCTAAACACAACGTATTGGTTATATGCACACATTAGTGGGACTCACTGGTCCCAACTAAACACACTTTTTTGGGCCATAATTGGTCGTAAACACAACTTATTGGTTATATACACATTTTATTGGGACTCATTGGTCCCAACTGACCCTCATTGCCCTTAAACACACATTATTGGGACATCATTGGTCTTAAAAACAACTTATTGGTTATATAAGACACACCTTATTAGGACTTATTGGTCCCAACCGACCCTCATTGCCCTACTAAACACTCCTTATATGGCCATCATTGATCCTAAACACAACTTATTGGTTATATACACACCTTAGTGGGACTCATTAGTCCCAACTAAACACACATTATTGGGCCATCATTGGTATTAAACACAACTTATTGGTTATATACACACCTTACTAGGACTTATTGGTCCTAACCGACCCTCATTGCCCTACTAAACACACCTTATTGGGCCATCATTGGTCCTAAACATAACTTATTGGTTATATATACACCTTAGTGGGACTCATTAGTCCCAACTAAACACACCATATCGGGCCATAATTGGTCGTAAACATAACTTATTGGTTATATAAACACCTTATTAGGACTCATCGGTGCCAACTAACCCTCATTGTCCCTACACCCACTTTATTATGCCATCATTGGTCCTAAACACAACGCATTGGATATATACACACATTAATGGGACTCAATGGTCCCAACTAAACACACCTTATTGGGCCATAATTGGTCTTAAACAAAACTTATTGGTTATATACACACCTTATTGGGACTCATTGGTCCCAACTGACCTTCATTGCCCTTAAACACACATTATTGGGCCATCATTGGTCCTAAACACAACTTATTGGTTATATAAGACACACCTTACTAGGACTTATTGGTCCCAACCAATCCTCATTACCCTACTAAACACACCATTTTGGGCCATAATTGGTCGTAAACACAACTTATTGGTTATATAAACACCTTATTAGGACTCATTGGTGCCAACTAACCCTCATTGTCCCTAAACCCACTTTATTGTGCCATCATTGGTCCTAAACACAACGTATTGGTTATATGCACACATTAGTGGGACTCATTGGTCCCAACTAAACACACCTTATTGGGCCATAATTGGTCGTAAACACAACTTATTGGTTATATACACACTTTATTGGGACTCATTGGTCCCAACTGACCCTCATAGCCCTTAAACACACATTATTGGGCCATCATTGGTCCTAAACACAACTTATTGGTTATATAAGACACACCTTACTAGGACTTATTGGTCCCAGCC
>JBCNJP010014532.1:0-10851 GCA_039602395.1 Deinandra increscens subsp. villosa | reverse complement strand
TAAGAAGAGTCAATGCAAAAGTTAAACCCCAAAAGGCTATATGTCTTGTAACTCAAATGCCGGCGATCAGCATTCTTAACTCAAATTAACAAAAGGGAAAAAGACGAAAATAGCCTCTTTGACCAAGTTTGGGACGAATATAGCCCCATGAAATTTTTTCCCAATTTTTAGCCCTACCTTGACGGTCGTTAACGACCTCCATTGAAACCCAAAACGACCGTTCTCGATGACCAACCACGGAGCGACATGTGTCATCCACGGTCGTTAATACCTTGGAAAGGTCGTCGACGACCGTCGTTTTCCGTCAAACGACCGCCGACATTTTTCGTCTCCAGGAATCTTGGAACATTGTCTGACGGCCTTGTCGGGTGTGTGTCGACGTTCTGAGGTCGTAACGACCGTGGTCGACGACGACCACAGTTACAGTCGTAACGACCGTTATCGGATTTAATAATTTTTTTTAAATTTTAAAATAATTCCATGGTCGTTTCGACCATAGTCGTTGGCGACCACACATGTGGTCTTCAACGACCATAGTCGTTTCGACCGTGTATGAGGTCGTTTCGACCGTTCTTTCTCATATAATTAATAATTAAATGATAATTAATTAACCATTACAATTCACAAGGTAATTAAATGATAACTAATTGTCCCTTTTTTTCAAACTACAATCAATTAATTATTACAATTAAATGATAATTAATTGTCCCTTTTTCCAAAGCAGTATCAATTAATTATTGCAATTAAATGATAATTAATTGTCCTTTTTTCCAAAGCACTATCAATTAATTATTGCAATTAAATGATAATTAATTAATCATTTTCAATGAAAGGTCCCTTTTTCCAAAGCACTATCGCAATAATTACTTTACCTTGTGAATTGTAATGGTCAATTAATTATCATTTAATTATTAATTATATGAGAAAGAACGGTCGAAACGACCTCATACACGGTCGAAACGACTATGGTCGTTGAAACACATGTGTGGTCGCCAACACTATGGTCGTTGAAGACCACATGTGTGGTCGCCAACGACTATGGTCGAAACGACCATGGAATTATTTTAAAATTTAAAAAAAAATAATTAAATCCGATAACGGTCGTTACGACTGTAACTGTGGTCGTTGTCAACCACGGTCGTTACGACCTCAGAACGTCGACACACACCCGACAAGGCTGTCAGACAATGTTCCAAGATTCCTGGAGACGAAAAATGTCGGCGGTCGTTTGACGGAAAACGACGGTCGTCGACGACCTTTCCAAGGTATTAACGACCGTGGATGACACATGTCGCTCCGTGGTTGGTCATCGAGAACGGTCGTTTTGGGTTTCAATGGAGGTCGTTAACGACCGTTAAGGTAGGGCTAAAAGTTGGAAAAAAAATTTCATGGGGCTATTTTCGTCCCAAACTTGGTCAAAGAGGCTATTTTCGTCTTTTTCCCTTAACAAAATAGTGTTTATTATTATGAGATATAAGATTTATTATTATAAGATTGCATATTGTGTCTTGTAATACGAAAATAAAAGAGAAATAAGATAAAATTTGGTTATACGAGGAGTCAATGCAAAAGTTAAACCCCAAAAGGCTATGTGTCTTTGGTTATACGAGGAGTCAATGAAAAAGTTAAGAGTAAATTACACAAAAGGTCCTTTATGTTTTATAAAAATTTTGGATTGAGTCCTTTAACTAAAGTAGCTACACTAAACATCCTTTATGTTTTATACTTGTTTCAGAGAAGATCCTTTATCACTAACAGAGTTAAAATTAACCGTTAAGTTAGGGGTATTTTTGTCATTTAAAAAAATAATATTTTATAATTAAAAATAGGAAAATATCCCTTTCAAGCCCGTTGACCTATTTCGTCTTTATACATTAAAAAATCACATATATTCGTTCTTCTTCAAAACCTACCACACCCCTCCCCATCCTCTCCCCTTTCACTCCTATATCACGCCATCACCAGCTACAAGTCTTCTACCACAAAATTCAACAATTTGATAATGGACATAGAAATAGGAAATTTTAATTTAATTACAATTCTCGATTGATGGTCGGTTAGTGTCCGCGCTCCGTAAAAATAATTTCCACCGTGGATTTTGAATTAATAGCAAATCTTAGGTTATTCGATGGTACTATGGTAGCAATTATTATTTCAATTTAAGAGCAACTCTCAGTTAGCATAATCCACCCTTTCATAAAAGGTCAACTTATGGTGGCAGTTAATATTTCAAGATGAAAACACAGGTTGTTGTTTAGATCCTGATGGCGGCGATCGGAATTTTATGTGGCTGAAAACACACGTTGTTGTTCGGAATTTTCTGTGGCAGTCTGACGGATTACGATAGAAGGAGGAGGCAGCTAGGAGACGGTGGTTGTTGTTTAGATCCCGATGGCGGCGACCAGTGAGAAACTTGGTTATGGTTAAAGGCAGAGGTTGACCGGAAAAACGATGAGCCCTAAAGAAGAAGAAGATTCGTTTAAGGAAGAAGACGGACTTTGAGATTTAAAAGGGATAATTTTTTATTTTAAATTTTTTATTAAAATGTTTTAAAATGACGTAAATAACCTTGACTTAACGAATAATTTTAACTCCGTTAGTGATAAAGGACCTTCTCTGAAACAAGTATAAAACATAAAGGATGTTTAGTGTAGCTAATTTAGCTAAAGGACCCAATTCAAAATTTGTACAAAACATAAAGGACCTTTTGTGTAATTTACTCAAAAGTTAAACCCCAAAAGGCTATGTGTCTTGTAACTCAAATGCCGGCGATCAGCATTCATAACTCAATTTAACAAAATAGTAAGGTTAAAAGCAATGGGTTCGGGGAAGGGGGGTTCGGGGGTTTGGGTTCGGTGGGATCGGGAACACCACTGCGGTGGGTTCGGGAGCCCCGATCGGGGAAGGGATACGGGATGCCGAGCTCGACGATTTGGAGCGTGGGGAGAGAGCCGTTGGTGTGGGCCCCCCCCTCCCAACGGCTAATACCCTTTTTTTTAAAAAAAAATTTAATTTTTTTTTTACTTTTTATTATTTCTACCTATTTAAACCACCCCATTCAACCCATTTTCACACACACTTCTCCATTTCTCTCTAAACTTTATATAATCTCCCACTTCCAACTTCACCTTATAAATACCCACCCCTTCATTTTTTAAAAATGTCTTTCACATCCGGTGAATCGTCCGACGAAGATGCCGCTTTTTTCGGAAAAATGATGTTCGAGATAGCTCGTGAAGAAGAAGAAGCCGAGAGTTCAAACCCAATTCGAACACGCAAGTTGATTAGAAGAGAACGTCAAGAGGCTCACGATCGGCTCTTTAACAACATATTATCGACGCGAACTTTTTGAAGATTCATAACCGGGATATGCATCATAGTTTACGATCCGATTTGATCGAGCACATCGATCGTGTTTGGGAAACCATTCCACCACCCGAAGAAAATTTATCCGACGAAGACGAAGACGAGGAAAGTGATCCCGAAAATTTCTGAAATTTTTTTTTAATAAGTAATTTTAGGACTTTTTTTTTTGGATTGAATAAGTAATTTTAGGACTTTTTTTTTATTTGTAATGTTAGGATTTAATTTTTATTTATAAAATGTATTTGTTTTAATTAGTATTTTATTTTAATTATTTTATTATAAAAAAAGTGATTGGGGAAATGGGGAAATGGGGAAACCATTGCACACAAAATGGAGAAAAATGGGAAGGGGTGGGGAATGATGAGGTGGCACCAAAAATGGAGTGGGGGATTGGGGAAATGGGGAGAGTATTGCAATTAACCTAATGAGTATATGAAAATAGTGATGGGTATAGAAGAGTCTATACAAAAGTTAAACTAAGATCATATAGCCAATTCTACTGACAATATAATGAGTTCAATCGAAGTTTATTCGAGTACGTTTATGTGTTTTTTAGAATCTTTCTTACACTTTTTAAAAATAAGAGCATTTTTAGATGAACGTATTATGATAATAATGTAGATGTAGAAGTCCATTTTTGTGTAAATAACTTAATTGCTTTTTTAATGGTCTTTTATGTATTATATAAATTAATGTTTGGATGCATTTTAACTGTCATCTCGATTGTAGTAATAATAGATTTTCTTACATTTTAGTCATTCGTAAATTACCAATTTCTGATGCTTTGTATTTATACATGTTGTTTAGAGTATGAGGTTGGCGGTAAAATCAACGGACATATATGTATATTAAGAGTTACCCGGACTGAGACGGGTATAAAACTAGTTAGTTATGAATTTATTATTATAAGATATAAGATTTATTATTATAAGATACTAGTTTTTTAGACCCGTAAGTTACATGGGTTGGGGTTTAAAAAAAAAATCTAATCAAAGCAATAATAATGTAATCAATAGTGTACATTAAGCTCACTAGTACAAAACTTAACAAAAGATGCGGTTGGCTTATATCAAATGCTCCGGTCTCACTAAGAGCGCAACTTTTGATAAAATTTTCAAAAAAAAATTTAAATTTCACGCAGGATTGGATGGTGACCGCAACTTTTGACCTCAAATATTGTGATTACCCCACAACCCCAGTATTTGACTTTAATTTATATAAAAAAGTTATCTTCTTCCTCTCCTTCATTCAACTTGAATTTTAAAGAAAAAACATTTACAATGGAGCTTTAAAAACGGCCACCTTCTTCATTTTTCCATCTTTAACTCATTTAAGGTATGCTATACATTAAAGGAAGTAAATTTTTGTTTATATAAATATCTTGTGTATTAATTGGTTATGTTTTCTATATGAAGGTGAAAATCAAATTATTCAAGAGTATTTTTATCAAAACCTCAACCAAAACAATGAACTGCATATACATGCTAAATTAGACATCATATAGAACTCATGCTATGCTCTATTATTCTTTACTAATTTAAATTCTCTCAGAATAATAAACTAGAATCCTTGAAGTTAGAGTCAGTTTTGTTCATTCTGTAAATGATTAGTTCATGCTGCAGGTGCGTAATCATAATCTCCATCATCGTCATCTCCGTCTGCCTCCAAGCCAGCCAATGCTGGCGCGTAGTCGTAGCCATGACAGACACCATTACCGTCTCCATTTCCGTGGTCCCTGCACCACCATGGTCCAGTCGTCTTGCTAACCTCAGCCATTTTTTTTAAGTGGGCTTATGATCAAGTTTGGAATTGTGGGTTTGAGTATGAAAATGAGAGACCTAGAAACCATATTTATAGTTAAGAAAAGGAGATATAGTACCGGATTCCTAGCTTGAGAACACACTCATTTATCCATGAGGGTAAGTGTGGAGCTATAAGCAAAGGGTGTGTCTAACTAATTGGTTGCATCCATGTCAGCAGATTTAGTACAATCAGAACAGCTGCAAGTACTAGTGGTGAAACATGAGCATATCTGTCTACCTGGTGCATGAGTGGGTCAAAGTGTGGCTGAAAAGGAGCACTTAGAAAAGGTGAATGAGCATCTCTGTTTTCAAAAAATAATTTTAAAATTATTACAACTGAAAAAATAACTTCCCAGCTCCATCTATATGCATGGTTGCATTCAATTCATTTATAATGTAAAGGTCATCTTATTCTTACACCCCCTCAAAATCAGAAGGTATTTTAAAAAAGTCAAAGAATCACTACAACAAGTATATCATTTATTCACATTTTTTTAGTTCATTTATTCACATTTAAAAATGTGTGAAATAATATTGTTCACACTTGAATTGGGTGTGAAAAAAATTGGTGTTACAAAATGGTATCAAATCTTCACACTTGAAAGTGTGAACATCAAGTGTGAACATATTGTTGTAATTTTTCACACTTGAAAGAGTGAACATATTTTTATAATTATTCACACTTGAAAGTGTGAACATATAGTTATAATTCTTCACACTTTTAAGTGTGAATATATTGTAAAAATATGTTCACACTTTCAAGTGTGAACATATTGTTATAATTTTTCACATTTAAAATTGTACATTTTACTATTATATACAACAGAATGAAAGAACCAGAGTGATGACGTAAACCATTAATCCAACAAAGTGTATTAAAAGCATTGTAATGTGAAATTTACTCCTACACTTCAAATGTAAACAATCATCCGCAACCAAGTTCACATATCCATATTAGCATACTCCATAACTAACATGCCAAATATATTAAAATTTCAAGACAAGAAGTGAAATTTACTCATACACTTCAAATGTAAGCATGCAGGGGGGAAAAAGTAGATTGCTATAATGCACTAATATAGTCACGCCTCAGGTGATGAGAGGCAACAGTGTCCCTGATACCAAATGATTCATTCGACTCTTCAAGCTTCTGGCTAACCATATCAAGACCAACGTTCAAACAAACTCAAACTGGTTCCGTCACAAAACTGCAAAAGGCTGACCAATTTTCAGGAGGGTTAGATATCATTTAAAGAACCAAAAACAAATTTAATGGAAAAAAAAAGAAACCAATCATAACTTGCCTCAAAACTATTATCACCATTGGACCTTATTGCATCACACGCAGTGCTGGGTATCTTTAATCTCAATAGTGTAATGGGAAGTGAAAGCCAAACCATGGTTTGAGAAATGTTAACAACTTGTTTGAGAAACCTCTGGTGCAGAGACAACAACATTTTCAAATGGCACTGATGAATAAAGTAAAGGAACATCTAAAATATTCAAGGATGGTAAAAGAAACCTAAAACAGAAGTACAGAACGCACATTACAGAGATTTTAAGGTGGTAGGAAAAAATCAACTTCACAAGGTTTTATATATTTGATAGTGAACTTGTGCTCACCTATAATTATGCAGAAAGTCATATAACCTGTTAGATTAGTTGTTTGTTTCAATATTAGATTAGTTGTTCGAGCAGATTCGTATATTTAGATTAAGTGGATCATGGCCTGGGTCAGATCAGATCATACCTTTCCCAGATTATACTTTTCAATCTCTGAGAGCTCAAAGAGGTCTTCTTTAGTTACTTATTCCACTTCAGAATGGCACAAGGCATAGAAAAGGTGATGTCCTTACATTCATAAAAACAATTTAGCATTAGATAAAGAACAAAAAAGTGGGAAGACTAATATACTTGTTCTTTTAACAGTTTCCTTACGTTTCTTGTTGATTGAGACACATGGACATTGCACACGGGTTTACTTCCCGTTGAACCACTGATGTTAGTGAAAATTGCCACAAACTGTCCTGTGCAAACTGTGAACTTGCAAGAAAACATATATGTCAGATAAATGCAAAACAAATAGTTAATAATCAATACTATTTGAACAACAAATAACTACCGTAAAATAAGTTACAAATGTTCTTCCGCAACATGACATAAAGGCTACAAAATGAGGTCTCCCATGCCAGCTGACGTTTAGTCAAGAAATCCATTTGACCTATATGTTTTTAAAACAATTAATCAATTATGGTTACAGAGGATAAAAACAACTTTTTGGCTACAATATTAATACCTTCCCATTTTGAAGATAAAGTTAATGCAGATATAACTGAAGGAGCTTTTGTATTAGAAGTCTGGGCAATTGACCCGTTAAATGTGCCACATCTCATCAACCGTTAACATGAGACAATCAAGTAAACATGCAGATTAACAAAGATAAGAGAGTACAACTGCAGAAGAGCAAATTATGTACCCTGCACGCTCTGGTTGCCTATCAGAAGCAAGCTTTACAGAAAACGGATTCTTTAAGCCATCAGTATGATCAATATTAATGTTTCCTGAATCAGCAAGAGCAAACTGTAAATATGAAGGTCATTTTATCAAACAAAATTTTAGCAAATGAGGCACTATAATGCATTAACGGCTTGATGCAGACCTTAACATTTTCTTTCACAAATATCACTTTAAGCCTCACACTGTTTTTCCTACTAGGAAACAGTTCATCAACACGAGTGTCAATGTATCTGGGATTTTCTTGATAAAGTAGGTTTTATAATAGGCTCAGATGTCACTCCATTAACACATCTGTCAAAAGAAAGTATTTGTTAATTGAGAGAATAAAAAGATACAACTTTTAAAAAAAGAGACTCAAGGGTTGAGGATGGTGCACTTGCTACCGTATGGAACCAAGCTCAGGTGCTGGAGATTCATCCATTACCTCAACGATTTTTGTGCGCTTCAACTGTTCACCCTGCCATTATATCATACATTTAGATTATTTTCTAGACTGGTTAGCTCTGAAACATCATGAGTGATATCTTTAGTTTCACTATAATAATGACACCACCAAGCATCATATATGAGTGCCATTTTTAGTTCCACTGTTTATAACTATCACTCTCCTAAGTCCTAACTGACATGAAATGTATGCATCATGGCAAATGAATACGTTCTCACACTTCTTGTGCTAAAAAAAAGGAAAGAGAAATTTCCATGTCTAATAATTTAATCTGGTTGGTATTTTAGTATTTTAGTTTGCTAACATCACATGGTACTCCAATCAGAAATTACATTTTCTTATAAAAACAAAAGTGGAATCACACTCTCTGTCTGATGTATATTTCTCCACAAAAATACTCCATCTTTCCAAAGTATCGAGTTATTTTATTACCTGTAAATCTTTTGTAACTTCATCCAACTAATTAACTATTAACTAACTCATGTTGAAATTTATTTCATTTTTCATCTTTCAGGAAGAACAGAGATGAATAAAACTTCATCTTCAATATTTATACATATAATGTCATATAGAACCGCATAACCATTTGTTCTTATAGCTGTTATGTAACCGAACAACCGCCTCTCTTTCCATTGTACCTAACTTACACATCCTACAAGTGCTTATGTGTCCTTGAGCTTCTCTCGTTAAAACATTCGTTAAAATCAGCCCTTTCTACATTTACCTATTTGACCTAAAGTAATTAACCGTATCTAATCTGCATCTAACCGCTTGATCTACCAATGCATAAATCGAAATCCGCTTCATTCTATGGTATCTCCATTCTCCAGATTGAACATATTGATTCGATACAAGTTATTTAATCCCAATCACGAACAATAAGAGAAACTATATATACAGATAAATTGAAAAGAGATTGCAGGTACTCACTCTCAACTCAGAAGGCGTTTTTCGTTTGATTGCGGTGGTGCTATTTACAGAACCACCACCGGATCCGTCGTCGATACCGCCGGAAAACAGATGAGACTTCGACGCCGGTGCCATTGATCTCCGAGTTGCTACCCTAGGTCGCCGATCGTTTCGTTGTCGATTTCTGTTCTGTGATCAGGTGTCATCTGAAGCTTTGAGGGTTCGAAAAGCGGAATTTCGGAAGTTTGGGGTTTCAATTTTTGAACAACTTTCATTTATTAGCTAATCGCTTTAAAGTATACAAGTATTTTTTGAAATGAAAACTCCACACTTCTACACGTCGTGAATATACCTCCAGTATAAAAAGTTCACGTTTATTGATATGAAAGTTTTGATATTTCTTTCACATTTGTAAATGTGATAAAAAATATTTGTTTTTCACTTTCAAAAATGTGATAAAAATTTCGTGGTTCCTTACATGTATAAGTGTGAATTAATTTTATAATACCTATTTCACTTTTTGAAATATGAACATTTTTGTTTACATTTAAAAGTGTGAGGTTTCTAGTAACTTTTCACATATTAAACACTTATAAATGTGAATAAATTTTAAATGTTTTTAATTGTGAACTTTATAACAAAAAAAGTTCACGCATTCAAAAAGTGTGAAAAAAAAAATGTGAACAATTTAAAATTTTGTTGTAGTGAATGGTTTGTAGTTGTTGTCGATTGACTTCATATGTGAAATTTATATAAGGTAATCATATCATTAATATTATGGACAAAATCATAAAATACTAAGTAACCAAGTTTTAAAGGGATATCTTTGTGGTAAATTGGTGGCTCTCTAATTAAGAGATATGAGTTTAAATCTCGTAAATTGTAGGCGTTTAGTAGTTAAAAAAACCAAGTTTTAATCATGTTTTATTGTTGTGAAAATGTACATACTTATTTAAAATGAAAAGTTATGTTAGTTTGTTTTGGATCAGCTTTCTTGCATTCTGAGCATGTGCTATATATGTGCTCAGTTAAATAAGATTTTAATCAGATTAGCATGCAAACATACAATAATCAACTCTATTTCATCTTAATGAGGGAGCTGATTTCTACTTGTAAAATATAGGACTAATAAAGAACTTATTAATTATTAATTGATCATTTCTCAAATCTATTTATAATCGGATCCATGTGATGATATAGGGATAGCAATTTGAGGCACAATAAAAACATGATCACCATCATTGGTGCATCATTAGATAACGGTGTTGATAATTTTTTTTTTTTTAAACATCAAATTTATTAGGCACCAAGACCATCTAAAACCGCCACTAGCAAGGAGCTAGCGGACAACGGCGAACCATCATTACATTATTCTAATCTATCCTCCTTTTACATATATTATTACACCAAAGTTTGCTCCAACTCCTTACGTTATTAATGACTTTGCTAACCGAAGGCTCTTTTCCCCGAAATATAACATCCTTTTGTTCCATATTCCAAATCCTCCAACATGCCGTAAGAACGATTCCATGACAAAACTCTTTCTTCCCTTTTTGAATGCAATGCTCCGCAAACCACCTGAGGATATCTTCCATCGAAAAGGCCACCAAATCCGGAATCATACACCCTAATTATCAATCTCACACAACAATTTTTTTTTGTCAAATCACACTGAAATAGTTATTGGACAACGCTTTAATAATTTGATGAAAGCTAGCGCTCTCACATTGGTGTATTATTTTCGTGTCTTTAGTTTTTTTAATTTCTATTTGAATTTAGAATTGATTTTCTTCTTTATTTTTTCACTTCTCA
>JBCNJP010014531.1:0-10852 GCA_039602395.1 Deinandra increscens subsp. villosa | reverse complement strand
CACTACTACAAAAACTGGCATTCTTGACGTGCATTGCGCGTCAAGAAAGTGCCTTCTTGACACGCAAATGCGCGTCAAGGATGCGGGGGTCAAGAAGCTTCTTGACGCGCAAAATGCGTGTCAAGAAGCTCTTGACGCGCGAACAATGACACGCTATCCTTGACACTCCATTCTTGACACCCATTTTGCGCGTCAAGAAAGGGTGTCGTCTGTGATTAATATATTTTTTATTTATAATATTTTTTTGTGTCGTCTGTTTATGACACGCAGATTTGCGTGTCATGCCTTTTAATTGTTTTTTTTTAAATATTTTTTTTCTAAAATTACTGATGTCCCTTTAAATCATATTTCACAAACCAAAATACATAAATAGCTAGTGTACCAAAACAATGCATTTCATACATATAGCAACTGAAAATAATTCGATTTCATGTTCATACATGCAATTCGATCACAACGACAAAAGTAAAATGTTCAAAGTTTACATGCATATATATTGGATCACTACTACTACTTCTCGTCCGTGTAAATGAAGTGGCAAGCGTAGGTCAACCATTCTTCACGAATCTCATCAAAAATCAGCATCTATATAAGCATTATTATCTCCACCAATCTGTATAAAAGATAAAATACGAGAAAATAATATCATCAAAGATAAAGTTAATTAGAATATGAAAAAACTTACATTGTCCTGTTCAAGGACTAAAACTCCTTGCCTAACTACCTCTTTCATAAATATCAACACATAATAACACTAGTAAAAGATCTGGCCAAATCTGGTGCACCTGCAGGGGTCTATACAAATCTGTCCAAACCTAGTTTAAAAAGATTGATGTTTGGAGATCTTGGTTTAAAAAAAATAGAAACTAATAAAAAAATAAGAAATTGATTCAGGCATTCAGCAATAGCAGCAACATGTAAGAAAATTGATTCATGGACTTAATCATGCAAAAAAGACTTTGAGTTTTCATTCATGAGATAGATAAAAAAAGGTTCAGGTGTTATAAAATCAATAAACAAATCAAAACTGTCTCCTATGTCTTTGTCTATTAGAGCTCTTTAGTTTCATGGTAGTTAGAGAGGTCAATCTATGTCATAAAAACCATTGCTAGGGCCTTATAATATATACAACTACCCACAGTTTAGAAACTACTCAAACTAGTAAAAAAACAAAGAATTATTGTTTCCAGCTTTAGAAAAATTAGCCTCAGCCTTAGAAAAATTATGCATCAGCAGTTAACTAATAGTGCTTCTTATAAAACCTGTTGGATTATGCATCAGCATTAACAGGCCCAAAGAACCATCTTCCGATCCAGTTAATCCACGAACAATATCAACAGCTACCTTCTTCACCTGATGAATCATCACAAGTATATAAAGTAAAAATCCTTTAAACCAGTTTGACCCGTTACCATTTCAAATATTGTTTTTTTTGTTTTACACATTTTAACTTTTATAAAGTACATATTCTCATTTAAACTTGCAATGAAAAAAAAAAAACAGATAACATATCAGTAATAGATATAAAGTAGGCAGTCTCAATCTTTTTTTGTTGATAAGATATGGGCAGATCATACCCACGTCAACAAAAGTTCTTAAAATGTCAGAAATAAAAACTGTATTTGACACAAAAGGAGAAGCTTAGCTTGTTGATGAGGAATAAAACAAACATCAGAAGTGACCCAATGTGGGGAAGCTTATCTGTTTTCGAAGGCCTTGAGACTGAATGTGGGGAAGCTTGCAAATACACAGTTATTTCCAGTGCTAGCTTCGTGCCCTGAGGAGTGCCGAGTGTGTTGATAAGGTGAGCAGTTGCTGTACCGCTTGGATAAATGAGTTTGAAGTCGATTATCATTATCTGTAATCAACACTTGGCTGAAAGTCGTTTATACTATATTTAAATGCTTATGACCACCTAACTGCGCTGAAACGAAAAGATACCATGCAAACAGGGATGACAGAAAAGAGCCAAGGAAGCTAACTACAAAAAGGAAAGCAATCATCTGAGCAAGAGAAGGGTTCTTGATATTCTGTGGAGAGTCTGCCTCATTTGATTGTTTGGCAATAATTTCACTCATCCCAAACAGGTTACTACCAAACCCTCCTGTAAAACATGGCAATGCTCATCACTCACATTCATATTAATAAAGGACTCATGCATTGAAACATACTACATACATAAGTTTTAATCATAAATAGAGAAAATAGCAACAATTGGCTATTTTTGAAACCCTATGTATAAGACTACATGCCACCATTTTTTTTTTGTATGTAGTTTATTAAATATTTGATGAGAAGACATTCAATATGGTAGACATTCATTAAGCCATACACAGTTTGTTGAGTTTCATACCATAAGTTTATACTGTCATTCACTTTTGCAACTGATTGATGCACCTAATTTCATTTGAATAAGATACATTATAGGAACAAACATTTCATCTAGAAGGTATCCACCAACCGGCTAAAAATCGTTGTCTAAAGGGTCCGCAAACCACGGATGCTGGGAGTAAGAACACCACACGAAGCACCTAGTAATATTTAGTTAAAATAACCCAAAATAGGAAAAAATCAATAGATGAAAGTACAAAATTACTTTGTCTTATGAAAATACACTACTAAAAAAATATGCCAAATATAAGAACAATATTCAAATGCCACGATGACTTATGGTTTATTAGGTAACCTGGAACCCTCTATCCATAATTTTTAGCAGCAAGTATAAGAGTTAAAATAGCAACAATCTAATAAAAGAATTCCCCATTCTCACACAACACCATCATATTCATAGGCATCCTTTAAACTCATAATATTTAGATGATGTGGGGAATGCCACATGATCTCAACTTATCTCCCAAGTCCGGACATCCATAGTATATTTATCTGTATAGTACACCTATATGTTACCTGAAATTTGCCTCTACATCCAGCTCCTTGTTTGTAATTTGAACGACCTAATCCATGCTTACCTCCATGCAATACTTCGCACATCATACCATGCCAATAGAAAAAAGACAACAAACCAAAAACATTTAGTTATGAAACTTTATAAAATTGTTGAAAGATGACAAAAAATGCGTGATCAGTTGTTAAGATTTTGCCAAATATAATAATAATATGTATCAGACAGAAAAGAAAATCTATTCATTTCTCCCATTGTTTGAAAGTCATAAAACATGAATATAACCCAAACAGAATAGGCTCATTTCACCTCTAACTAATTTGAGTTGTTTTGATTATAATAAAATTTACTTCGAATTCTAACCAAAACATCTGTCTAACACATAACAGAATAGGTGTCCTTCCAGATTTTGAATTCCTTTTAATCATCCACTCAGAAGATCAATTTAAATTATCCTATAATAACTTTTATGTACTATTAAGTGGGTATGATTGTTAGAAAAATGTACACTTATTAGTGGAAAAAAAGATATAAAAAGCTTTACATAAAATGTATTTGTGGATTATGAATACATACCTCTTCACCAGTAAAATAATGTAGCAGCTTTTAACCTGCAAAACATTCAAATGTTTACATATCAGTTACGGATACTTGCACTTCTACATCAACCAATTGAATGTGGATATAAATTCCAAGCTGTGATAGCCCAATAAATTTAGATGTGTGAACTCTTCAATCGGATAAGATGGACCCGTTGTTCTCGGACTTCTCCTTGGCTGTCAAGCAACCAAAAAACGTCAGAGAAAACAAACGCTAACCGCTGATTACATGAAAACAACATAAAAACCGAAATGAGAGAGTAGTAGGAAGAACATTACCGTGCTCGTTGAAGTAGATGCTTTAGCTGCAAATTGACAAAAAAAGGGGGGGAAATTAGGGTTTGTAGAGAAAAAACAGATGAGCAAGGAAGAGGAACAGAGGTCGAAACACTCACTACCATCTCTTCTAGGGTTCCAAGTTCTACTTTTTGTTTAGTTTAATTTGAGGCGACGAACTGATAATAATCTCAACGGGGGAGGCGGAGGAGAGTTTTTGTGAGCGGGAGAGTTTTAGGGTTAAGGGAAAATATTTGGGGGAAAAATATTTGGGGGAGAAGTAGGTCAAATTTTGGGAAAATTTTTGGCGCCAAAAAAAATAAAAAACGACACCAGCTTCTTGACACTCACATTATAAGTGTCCTCCGTGTTTTTTTTTTTAAATATGACAGAAATTCTTGACACTCAAAAATGCACGTCATGAATTCTTAGGAATTACCTATAAATGACATTTTATTTTGACACTTCAGTTTTTGCACGTCAAGAATTATCGAGTGTCATCGTTCGCGTGTCAAGGAAAGCAGTTTTTGTAGTAGTGAATATTTTTAATGAACATATTTAATGTAAACATAAGTTTCAATAATGTAATTACTCGAACTTTAAAACATAGAAATATAATAACTAATAACCATATAAATACACCCACTAGCTTAGCCTAGTGACAAAGGTGTATGACCTCTTTGCATGCTCCGTCCTCGCCATTGATCATTGGGTTCAAGTCTCACTTGTAACAAAAAGAATAAAAAAATAGAGGTTACAAGTTGGGCCAGGGGGTTTTCTCACCAGTGGTGAGTTTCCTCCTGATGGGGATTGGAGATGATCGGGCAGTGGTGAGTTTCTTCCTGATGAGGATTGGAAATGATCGGGTGGGTGATGTAATGTCCCCGTCAGTGATCCAAATTTGCCGTTAAAAAATTTAATAAATAACCATATAAATGTTATGGATTATTTAATAAACTAGAACGTTACGGGGGAATGATACGGCTACACTAAATAATTGTATCGCTAAAGTGTAACATAAAAGGAGCAAGTGTATAATAATTAAATACAAGTTGGGCGACCCGCGCTTCGCGGCGGAACCGGACCCTTTAAGAAACTCAGTTATCCAATCGATGAGACAAAAGGTCGGGGTGAAAGCCGTCTTATGAACATACATACATTTAACAACCTTAAATGACCCATTTTATGAATGTAGCTGAGTATGTTTGTTTCAATTGATACACTAGAAATTATAACCAACAATGAAAATGTCAAAATATAGCAATGCATAGATAGTATATGTTCCATATGTGCTGTCAAATATGGGGCCAAGTCCTCCTAACTTTCTGGTCTATAGCTGTGGTGTTGAGGTTCCTTCCTCGTCATTCTTGTTGTCCGGTGTGATGTCATCTGCATATATGTAGTTAATGTCTTAGTTATTTATGACAACCTGTGGAGCAACAAAAAAAGGAGCAACAAAAAAAATCAACATGCAGCAAGCCAAAAAAATGTACCTCTCCATAATAGTCATAAAACAATTTCAGAAACATACATACAGTCTTCAAACAGTCATGGAAATAACAGAAAAGAAAGGATAAAGAAAAGAGTTCATACAACAAACATTAAAGTATCATTATCTATATCAAGAAGAAAGAAGGAAATTAATAAGCATACATTTAAGAGAATACCTAATACAAAGAAACCAAATGATCCAGTTAGAGGAGGTAGCATAACTAACTAACCGGCTGCAAAACTAAGCATGGACATGTAAATAACTAAAGATTACAAACGAAGTGTATTTGATGCAACTTCCAAAGTATTTACCTTTAGATATTGAGGATCTCCTCCAATGGCTCGTGTTTTCAATCACCCATGGCCTACAAAGCAAATACAGTGTATAATGAAGCATAATTATCAAAGAAACTTGACAGCTAATAATAAAACATACAATGAAAACAAATTGAACCATGAGTAACACATAAAAAACTTACAAATATAGCAATCGAGCAACCCAGTACAGTAGTTTCTATAAAAGAAGGAATAAGATAATAAAAATATAATAATATAACAATAACCAGTGTTAAAAAATATGATGAACCATGGATAGTAACACTTAAAATAAAACAATGAACGCAAATTTATAAAGCTAAATCATTATAAGAGATCAAACTGTGGCAAGAATGATAAAAATAATAAATGAGCATACACAAACAAACAAATGTACAAAACTCAAACTTACCTCTTAAACAAACTGGAAGTGGAAGCTGCATAAATGTATTTCTTTTTTCACTCTTAACATAAATGTATTAATGTTAAGGGAAGACATGGAGGACATTCTAAAAAATTAGGGAATTCTATCAAAGAGCTTATATGCATCATAGAAAGTCAATGAAAACACCACCAAAGAACTGAGAAAATGATCATGAAAATGCTAATTATCTTTGAGCTTAAATTATAAAGTACACAAAATCTAGTTTTGAATTAGAACCAAATTCATAATAGATTTTTGGATTACATACCAAAAACTGGAAGGCAATCCCCCAAAGCAAAGATCTTCTTGAAACGTTCCAGTTCAATCTCCATCTGAAAATAACTGATATGAACACCACAAAACCATCTCAAAATATGAAAATTAACACCCCGTGAAATCACCGACCTCCACTGGCCACAAAACCCATATCCTAATTTATAATCAGGTTATACTTTGGTTCGTTGATGTATAATTCATAATTAGAAGCCGGGAAAAAAAGTCAGTACATATCAGATCCATGGAGTTGCTCACCTGGTCGCTATATAGTGAGGAAAACAAAACGTAGAAGGGTACCAAATGGAACGAAAAAGCACCATGTCTCCCAATTAAACTCTCTGGTCGATTACAGCTGTTTTGGAAATGAGATATCTTGTACTAACATACCTAAAACCTAAACTATTTAGTTCAAAGACTCAAATCTGCATACTGTTATGGGTCAAATTCCAAGCACCCGGCTGAGAAGCTCAATCACACAGGAATCCGGGAATCCCAAGGATTCTCGACAGGTTATGCTATCCGTTATTTATTCGAATGTCTTTACTTACTAATTGCCACGTGATTAATTTCAATTGCAGATAAAACGAGGTCTAACCTTCCTAAGGAATCGGTCAATTAAGGCTGACGTGGCATTAACGAACGTGGACGGAATGGTGAACTTCCTCAAACGGCTATGGGACGTGGTCAAGAGGATCCCTGATTTTTCGGATAATTAGTTTATTTCTATTTGTAACTATAAATGGGACATGATCGAGTTAGGAAACATATAACACAACACACAGCACTCTGAATACTGTAACACTTAGCAATCGATCATCGTCTTCATCATTGTAATCGGATTCTTGATTTATAAAAGCTTTAGGTAGCAGGCGCTTTGAGCCGGCTCCCGAGGTTTTTACTGGGATTCTCAGAGGCAACTCTCAGAATTCCGGGTTTCCCTCGTATATCATCGTGTCACTTGCACTACTTTTACTTTGCTTTTGAACCAGATTTCTTAGCACCTCACCCCACATTCTAAGTTTGGAATACGAGATTGCCTTGTGTAATTTTTGACCAAAACAGTTTGGCGCCCACCGTGGGGCAAAACGGTGCAAAACTTCATTTACTCTATCATATTCTACGTTTCCAATCGCTACAATGTCTTCCCAGATGAAGACTTCATCAGTATCCGCAGGATCTTCGGGCATAAGCAAGATCAACGCGACGTCCTCCTCTGAAAGTCAACCGAGGAACACTGGAGTGTTCATACCGACAGTTACCACATCACTTCCTCCCATCCCAAGGAGAGATGCGGCGAAACAGAAAGGACCACAAATTCCGGTTTTCTCGGGATCTCAGGGTGAGCGTATTGATCCTGTTATTACTAACCATGATATTTTTGCTTTGATCCAACAGATGAAATCCCAAGCGGAGCAGCAGGAAAGAACCACTAAACAGGTGATAAAGGAGCTTGAAGAGCTTAAGAAATCTAGAAGCTCAGTCGATGAAGAAAGCCCTTTATATCCCAGGAATCTTGACTTTGGCACGTCGGGATCCCTGGCCAAAGATCGTCTCAAGTCAAGGACACCAGCTGCCGCTAATAAAGGCTCCTCGGTGTTAGGATTCGAGACCACTCACACACACTAATAATCAAACAATCACTGCAGAAAAGTAATAAACGAGAATGAACACGCGAGATTTAACGTGGTTCGGTCAGTGTGACCTACATCCACGGGCTGCAACCAGGGTAATTTTATTATTGCTCTGCCTCACTCGACGTGAGAATTACAAGTACAAGAAGAATATATAAATAGAGATCATATTAGGGTTACACAAAATAAACGGACCAAAACACGGGCCCAAGTCACCGAGCCCAATCAAGGCTCCACAAACCCAACAATCTCCCACTTGGAGGCTTGATCATCTTCAACTGCCATCCGCTGTAACACTTGTACGTCTAGTAATTCTCGTCAATCCTCCTGGCTGCAGCGGCCTTCTCATCAGTTAACCTGAAGGCCCGTTGAAGCTCCCCCGAGCTCCAACACATCAGTCATGGCAAGAACTGCCCCTGACTCGTCCTCGATCCCTACCGGCTCCCACTGAAACGAACTGCCGGATCCTGAGATACCCTGAGAACAAACAACACTCTCCATGTTAAGCAGGTAATCCACTGGAGAGGCTTTAACCACTGGAACACTGGTTCTCTTAACAAACGGTCGTCTGGTAACTCTGACTGAAGCACAACCCGTACTCCCACTGCCACGAAAACCCTTGACCTGCTTTTCTGAACCTTTCCTAGTACGTTCAACCTGAATCTGACCTGTGGCTCTAGGTTTATCTCCTGCAAAACAAACCTTCTTCTGCCCACTAGACTCTGTGAACCGGACTTTGGACTTCTTCTGAACTGGGATGGTCTCTCCCTCAGACGGTAAACTAACCATGTAAAGCGAACCTCTCTTTCTTCCCCGAGCCACGACTAGATTTCCCTTGACAACTTTCCACTGCCCGTTCCCGAATTTAACATCATGTCCCTGTTCATCCAACTGCCCCACTGAAATCAACTGTTTCTTCAAGCTTGGAATCACCCTGACATCCTTCAAAACCCATGAACCGGCTGAAGTCTTCAAATCTAAGTCACCCATGCCCGTAACATCTAGAACATCATTGTTCGCCAATTTTACCTTGCCAAAATCACCTTCCTTCAGATTCTGCAATGCTTCACTGCTGTGGGTAGCGTGAAATGAAGCACCAGAATCCATGACCCAGGAATCAACACTGCTCTCTATGCTGCATATTAACGTCTCATCATCAACATAGTCTTCTGCAGAGTTAACTTGTTTCTTTTCACTCGGACACTGATTCCTGAAGTGCCCCACCTGTTTACAGTTCCAACATGTCACATCATCCCGAGCCCTAGACTGACTCCTTCTTCTGTTCCCGCTCCCACTACCTCTGTTGTTCTTCCTACCTCTGCCAACATGCATCAATCCACTCGATGATTCACCCGAATTTCTTCGTCTGACGTCTTCGCCCAGAATAGTATCCCGAATCCCATCAAAAGTGAACTTACTGGTAGAACTCGTAATCGCTGTAACAGTTCCTGACCAGCTATCAGGCAATGAAGATAACAGTAGTAGAGCCTGAACCTCATCCTCGAATTTAATATCAACCGACCCAAGTCTTGACAAAATCGAGTTCATGTTGTTGATGTGCACTGTAACTGAACTTCCTTCTTGCATTCTCGTATTAACCAGCTCTCGAATCAGGTAAACTTTGTTAGCTGCCGAAGGCTTCTCGTACATATTAGACAATGCATCCATGATGCCCTTCGCTGTGGTTTCCTTCAGAATGTTGAACGCAACATCCTTTGACAACGACAATCTAATGACGGCCTTGGCTTTCTTATCTAAGTTCTTCCATTCGTCTGGTGTAATCTTCTCTGGTCTTTCACCCAATACCATGTCCAAATCCTTCTGAATTAGCAAATCCTCAATTTGCATTTTCCACCAACCAAAGTCCTTTCCATCAAACTTCTCAATCTGAAGTTTCCCGCTCTCAGCCATTGTCTCAAACTGAGAAACTCGACTTTGAATCTCGATGACATATATCAAAGAATTCTCTGGACTAAAAAATAACCGACCCCGCTTCCCGATCGTTAACCCAAATTTATTTTCTAGACCCAACACACAAATTAACTAGCGAATTTGGCCATGCCTCAATAAATAATGCTATCTGCCCAAATGTAATTATCAGCCCAATTTAAGAAAATAGGTTAACAAAGAAGGTCACGTCACTTTCTATCTTGGTCAAATAATAGATTTACTCACGGTCCCAAAAAAAATAAATTACAAACTATTGGTCAATACGATGGTAATTCGGTCAAATATTCGTCAACTCTTCGATTTCGCATCCAACCGGATATCTACAAATTCGTTTCTAGTTTTAATACGCCGACCAACCAAGACAATATATAGAAGAGAACGGAATCCAACGACCTTGTCCTACTCCTCGACCGAGCAAATGACTAAGTCAAACAAATCGACGCTAATCGATCACGGTCACGGCTAATCTGCAGACTGAACCGTAAAGCAAACCGTAAACAAAATGGGTGAAAAGAAATAACTGAACCTTTGATCCTTTGTCGATTTCTTCTTTCTGCGATTGTTCTTCACTCCGATCTCCGACTATACCTTCTGCCGGAACCTGATCGAACGGTGAACCACGGGTGGCGGCGATGACTGCCGACAAAACCCTAAAACTGTGTGTAGACGAACCCGTGAGTAACGAACCCGGCTCTAGATACCACTTGTTAGGATTCGAGACCACTCACACACACACAAAAGTAACAATCACTGCAGAAAATAATAAACGAGAATGAACACGCGAGATTTAACGTGGTTCGGTCAGTGTGACCTACATCCACGGGCTGCAACCAGGGTAATTTTATTATTGCTCTGCCTCACTCGACGTGAGAATTACAAGTACAAGAAGAATATATAAATAGAGATCAGATTAGGGTTACACAAAATAAACGGACCAAAACACGGGCCCAAGTCACCGAGCCCAATCAAGGCTCCACAAACCCAACAC
>JBCNJP010014530.1:0-10852 GCA_039602395.1 Deinandra increscens subsp. villosa | reverse complement strand
CACCTCAAAAAAAAACAAACAAGATTGGTATGAAATCTACAATGAGTAAGCTGTGAACGTGTAAACTTACATAAATAGACAACTTTATACAAAAGCATGAACCTTTAATAAAATCAATTTTACTGATATTCTTGCTTTTTCCATTCTGGTATTATGTTGGTTTGAATGCTACTTTCATATCCACTACTATCCCCCGACTCCATATGTCGTTTCTCGAATGATCTCTCCCTTCCCGTCTCTCGACTCCCTCTTCGGTCCTGCAATTTATTATCAAATTTTGATCATAAGGCACTCAGAGATGGTGTTTGGATGTGCTTTCGTTGTATGAAGATGTAATAGTTAGATAAATGAGTTCGAATTGTTTAAGAAATTGATATTTAGTTATCACCAAACAATTAAGGAATTCATTGTGAAAAGAAGAACGAAAGGCCGATGAAATTGACTTATGACGAGATTTCAACCGTCCCCAATTATTTGACACTTCAGGTCCAACTCGAAAATCCCCATAGGGAGAATCCCCCAACAACCGGGTAAAACCGCCCCACAAACATGCGCTGAGGCCAGAAGGCCCGTGTTATATATGATTATTTATATGTAACAATCTTTATAATTAAAAACTTTTTAATAAAAAAACTATCAATTTTGAAAATAAATATGATAATCAGTTCAAACCTCCAAACCATCCGGTTTGTTTGGTCGTTTCCTGAAGCCGTAGTTAGAGGTTGAGCACAGAACTTAAAACTGGTTGAACCCGGCAGTGAAGACCCTTAACAAAAAACATTACATCGCGATACTAAAGGCTGATTATCAAGAAACTTACATCTCGAAAGGGAAAATCTTCAGCCTCAAGCATGTGAATCACATGACCCATTTTCGGCCTTTTTTGAGAACTCGGATCCACACACCGTAACGCTACTAAAAGAACACGTTTCAAAGCTCTCGAAGATGGTTTCTCGGGTATTTTAGGATCCAAAACACCCTCTGCATTCCTACTTGATACCATTGTTTTAAGCCAGTCAACAAGGTTTACCTGTGTCAATTGTGATTTAGAATCCAAGTATCATAACCAAACCGACACTAAAAGGAAGAATAATCAACACGAACCTCTCCCTGAGGCCGACTATAATCCACTGGGTTTCTACCGCTAATTATTTCCATAATAAGAATCCCAAAACTATACACATCGCTTCTTTCATTCAACATGCCGGTACTAGCATACTCTGGAGCAACATACCTATTCAGAACAGCATATATTTTTCTTATGTTAGTCGGAAAACAAAAGACTAGAATTTAGACAATTGGGTCGGTCGAGATCACGAGAAGTGGAGAAACACTGATTGTCCAAATTTTTAATGCTGTTGAAATAATTAGCGTGTTAAATACAAATCGGTTGAAATTACCATATTTATAACAATAAATATAAACAGGAAGAACAAAGTTATATACCCAAATGTTCCCATGACCCGGGTGGTGACATAACTGCTTTCTGAGCCCAAAAGCTTAGCCAACCCAAAATCTGAAACTTTAGGGTTCCATTGCCTATCGAGCAAAATGTTGCTTGACTTGATATCACGATGCACAACTTTGGGCTCGAGCCCTTCATGCAAGTAGGTCAACCTACAAATTTACAAAATAAAAAAGGGTTAAAATTACATGGAAAAAGACTATGAGTCTTGGATTAAGAATGTACCCCTTGGCGGTACCAAGTATAATGTTCATTCGTATCTCCCATGTAAGCGGGCTCGTGGATCCTACATCTCCATGAATCCATTGTTCTAAGTTCCCATTATCTACATACTCGTAAACGAGTATCCTAAACAAGACACAAACCTTATGTAAGGAATCTATTGATCTATGTAACACAATCTGAACTTTGGGAAAAGAATGTTACCTGTGAGCTCCTTCAACACAATAGCCTAGCAATCTAACTAAATTCTTGTGGCGTACGCGCCCGATCGCTTCTACTTCAACCTTGAACTCCCTTTCAGCCTGTCCTCTGTTTATAATTGTTTCAAAAACAAAGATAAGGCCTAAGGGAGGGGGGGGGGGGGGGGGGGGGGGGTTGGCATTGTGTTTTAAAAGTTATATAATAAGGGGTGTATGGCATTATGTATTTATGTTTCAACTTATTAATCAAGACTTGAATTATACTATTTTTGTTACAATCCAAAAACTCTCTGAAAAGACTTGTCTGGGGATGCGATAGCTCAATTAGTTTATAAACCTTGCATAATTGATGTGGGATGAGTTCTTAACCTTACAGCCAACTCGGAGTATTGACCGACGAAGTGGTAGCAAAGACGAACCACCCGTGACCAACGATAACGTTGCCCTGCACCTTAAGAAGGGCCCATTTTTATGGACCGAAACCATGCAAGATGGGAACCGACCCTCTTCGGTTATTTGAGTAACTAATATGAAGTTTATATACCAAATTGTGACCCTCGACCACCAGACTAGTTTTTAGTGTTTAAAGGTAACAATTTTGGTGAGATTTTGTTCATGGAACATTAAATTCAATGTTTATATGCACATCAATTACAAATTACACACAGAAGGGATAGATATAAAATATGTGTTTATGTGTGTAAGTAAGAATTACAAAATTGAACCTGTTATTGAGCAAATTCTTAACAGCAACGGTGGATTTATCACCCAAAACCCCACAATAAACAATCCCATATCCACCTTCACCAATCACATTCTCATCAGCAAATCCATTCGTCGCAATCTCAAGCTCTCTAAGAGTATACCAATGGCCCCAACCCAAATGGGAAACCTCAGGTTGAACCGATACAACCGCCTGCTGCTGATCACCCGACCCGCCGCCCTTCTCCGGGTAAGAAATCCGGTGCTTCTTTCCTATCTCTATCTGAATCTTCTGATACCCAGTTAAATTACTCTCATCTTCCGCCAAAGAATCGGATTCGGGTAACGGGTTTTGACCCGGAAGATGCTGTACCTGTTGTTTCTGGACGGGGTTTGGGGCTTCATGAACGTTGGGCCGGGTCGGGTCGACCCGGATTTCATGGATTTCTTTGGAGATGTTTGGAATTGAGGGTTTTTGAGGTAAAGTTTTGGTTTTTTTGCAGGAATTGTTGTGTTTGGAGGTGAAATAGAGTGAAATTAAGAACATCAAGATAACGATTGCAGCTCCAACGCAAATTCCGACAACAACCCATAATCTTAAACCGAAAATTGAGGTTTTTTTCGAGAGCTCATCGTTTAGGAAACCAGACATGCTTGTTGATGGCGTGGTTTAGATTGAGATGATAATATGTGTACGATGATGACACATGACAAAGCGACAATTGTGAGAGATGATGAAGGGAGACAAAAGAAAGGAGGGTGTGGAAGTGGTAGACTGGTAGTATTAATGGAGGGGAAACTGATTTTGGGATTTTTTTTTTCTTTTTTTGGAGGAGGGTGTATGTGGAGCTGGATTGACAGGGACTTCGTCAAATTAGAAACCCCACCGTTTGATGTTTTTATTTCTAGAGGAAATTAAAAAATTTCTCAACTTGTTAACCTGTATTAATAATTCGTAGTATTAAATTTGATGATATCTACCAAATTTGACATAAAATTTTGAAAGTAATGTAAAACTAACTTAGACATTAGAAAAGGTTCTTGTCGTAGAATCTGGAAGTCTTTTTTTTTTTGAAAGGCAATGGCATTAAACGGGCAGAAGCTACTAGCAACTGCCAAAAAATAAGACAATAATTACATCCGGAAAGAAAACCGGTCTTGTAAATAAAGAGACCGGTCATTACAACGATTGTCATATCAGAGAAAACTCCAATTTTTTATCTCAAGAAAGACTCTTTGAATCGAGGGGGGTCTTTAATTAAAAATAGTCATGTTCCTCTCCTTCCACAAACACCAAATGCTCATGAAAATAATTGTGGAGACCACCTTAGCCTTCCAAGCCGGGATCTTGTTAGACGAAGGAATGTTCACTAAGTCATGCACCGAGAAAGCAAATAACGGTTGGATCTTACACAATCGGCAAACGGTCGCGGATGGCTCTCCTTATCAGAATATTCACTTTTGAAGGAACATACTTGTTCCACTCAAAAATGAAATTGTCGCTAACCTCCTCCAAAGAGTCCAGAATACCACCTATAGATCTCACTGAAAAAGCACCATCAGGCTCAAGATCCCAACTCCACCTTCCATTAATCTCCTCGATTAATAGTAAAGTCCTCGTAATTATTTAAGTCCAGACCTTAAAATTTGAGATTTGGTCATGAGTGATTGTGAGTAGAGAAGAGAGAAAAAGTTACTTTTCACCTCTATATTTGATAAAAGAAACTGTTGATTTACTAAAATTAGAGGTTTGGTTGTGATTTAAAGAAAAAGAAAAGTTATGATGAGGGTATATAAAATATTATATAATTATGGTTGTAAGTGAAAAAGAAAGAAATAATAATGATAAAAGTATAAATTATAAAGATGAGGTTGTGAATGCTAGGTAGAAATCAGGATTGATTTTTATCAAGCATTGTTATAATTAATGTCATCTAGGATGTTACGGTAAATTGATAACATTATTAAAGTGAATTATCATCTCAAACTAAACAACACCAAAACGGGACTGCCTTGTAATGTAAAAACGTTTAGTGCTCGACTCAAAGCTTTTAAATCCTTTGTATTGAGAACTATACCTGAAAAAATGTAAAGGAGGCTCCGATGTGCAAGTTTATGTGTTGCATGTATAGTCACGTAATTTGTAAGAATTGGAATAAATTTCTTTGCTTTTAAGAAAAAAGTATTTGGAATGCTTAATTTTCGGGACGAAAATTCTTTCAACAGAGGAATGATCTGACAATCTAACTCATCGGGTGGGACAACAAAAACTTAAACTTATATAAACCAGGAAATCACATATATGACCATAGCGAGGAGTCTAGTACTTCTAAACCGGAACACAAACCCTCACACACAAAGTTAAGTCCCGTAACATTGGTGAATAATCAAAATCAATACATGTTATGAATTACATGTAAAACGTGTTACGCAACATTATGTGCTTTAACGTGTTATGATATATAGCGTGTTTATTTTCGTTTCAATGCACTCGAATGTGATCATGATGATTAGAAATGAATAAACTTGTGAAACCTTAGAAAACGGTAGCCGAAACGTCGAAAAACGAACAACTGAGCAGGCGAACAAAAAATAATCAAGAAGGCTAGCGTAGGGCGCGTTGCGGATCGCAAGGCCTTATTGTAACACCCGTTTTATAAACACACTAATTAGGTTAAAGTTTGCAGCGGAAAACATGTCCTATTTTTTAAATTTTTTATTTTATTTAAGACCACAACATCATTCATGAAATATAACTACTAAATTGAACCAATATCGATATACTTGACTTCTCAACAACTTAGTAAAACCCAACTTTAAAAATCAAGTTTTGTTTCAAAAGTGATCCTATCGACGAAAGGATCCAACGACTAATTTTGAAACCAACGCGCACACACACTTGGTATGCTCCATTTAATTAATACAATTTCTTTTTAATACTATTAGATTTATCACTTGAATGACAAGTGATCCACCCACCCATTTCCTTTACGTAAAATCCAATTCGCAACTCGATCTTTATTTCTCTTGCTTTAACACAAGACCTGGCAATAAGGCCCCGTGAGGAGAAATCTCCATCATGGTCTTCTCCTTGTACCCGATCCTTCCTCACCACCTATTCTTTTTCAAACTGCGACCTGATATATATACCTGCCATGAACACCACAACGATTAGTGATTATGTTAACAATAACTTCAGAACCAACGAGGAACTGTATTCATCACAAATCATCCAATAATAGATTTGGATGATTGGTTCTTCAAAATAAAGGTTTAATTCTCATAATCCGGCTTCGGTTACTCTTTACCTAACTACAACGCTAACAATACGCTAGTAGTTATGGCACTGTAAAAAGACAACAATAGGGAAAGAAACAAAAACGACGACCCTAGGTCGCTCGTGTGTCGCGAAAGAAACATGCCTCTACCTCACGTTGTTGATGCATGGTTATTGATCATCATGTGAAGTATCAAATACAAGATAAGAGATGCAGATTTGTGCTTTTCCAAACTGTAGGCGAACTGCCCGTTCGGACTCACACGAACTTGTCATAACTGACAGTTCGGCTGATCGTGAGTTTGCATAGAAATGTTCGCCTATAAATAGCTTGTTTTGTATAAGATTCAGGGACTACTTGTTAATTCTACTTTGTGTGTTTTCACTGTGTAATCTCTCTGTGCTTAATACAATACCTTTGTATTTACATCTCGTGTTCATGTTTTACATAGATTTCAATACGACCGAGTAGACGATCATACGCTCACGCACTTTCAAGTGGTATCAGAGCATTTAGTTCATTCTACTGGTCAGAAATCTTTGTTTTTCATTGATTTGAGCCAAAATTTTAGGGGTTTTACAAAATCTCATCGTTTTTGTACTTGTTTGATCATCTCTAGTGAGCTTATTGTGAAAAATCTTCTCCTAAATTGTTTCTTTTGAGTTTATCTGAATCATTGTTGAAAATCTCGATCGAAAACACTGAAAATCATGAAATTTGAGTCGGTTATGTTTTGGTTCGTCTGAGGTTCGGCTGAGATCTGAAGTTTCAAGAAAATAACCGCACCGAACTTGTAGTTCGGATACAGTTCAGACCATTTTCAAATGAAGTTGTGGTTCGGCTAAGTTCGGTTGAGGATTCGCATTCATTTCGGCTCGGGTTCGGATGTTGTTATTTCAGTTTGGTTCTACTTCGGCTATCGTCTGGTTCGGTTTCTGTTCAGATCATCCGAAGTCACGGTTCGGCTGAGGTTCGACTACATTTTCTGTTCGGATCAGGTTCGACAGAGTTCGAATAATAAAATTCAAGTTCGGCTTCAGTTCGGGTGAACAGTAACAAGTTTGTGAAAATGTCGGAGTTTCAAGCGTTTGCTGCAATTCAGAATTCGATGCAAGCTACAATGTAAACAATGATGAATTATGATAATGAAATTGGAACAAGTCAGAAAGTTCCCAAATTGCTAAAATTGGAAGATTATCATAGTTGGGTTAAATGATTTGAAGCGTACGTTGATACGAATGATATTGATATGTGGTTGTCATTCACTGATCAATACGTCTATCCTAAGGATGAAACTGGGGAGCCAATTATTCAAAGAAAACTTTCATCTAAACAAAAGAAAGCATATCAAGCTGAGAAAAATGCGTAAGATACTTTGACAATGGCATTGCCTATTTAATTACTACATCAATTTTATGGTAATTATACATCGAAAAGTTTATGGGATGCTTTGAAAAAGAGATGTGAGGGTAATGATCAGTATAAGAAAAGTCGTCAAAAGGTTTTGAAAAAGGAATTTGATACTTTCAAGCATTATCAAAATGAATCAATTCCAAATTTGATTGTGTTAGAACACAATGTATCACAAAATAGTCAAGTATTAGAAGAAAAGATAAGATATATCCTTAAAAGAGAAAGGATATGAAATTCTGTATGAATTACATATTTCTACATGATTTCTGTAGTCATACAGAACTACTTCGGAAATTCCAAAGTAGTTCTGTACAGATTAAATTCTACAGAAATCCTCATTTCTGTAGAATGCTTCCAATGGGAAGCATCAAAAGTCTTAAAAGAAGAGTCCTGAAGGAGTTCTGGACTATCAGAAGATAAAAATTACGTGAAGAACAAATTATGCCTTTGTGTGAAGAACAAGCAAGTTGAATACCAACTTGGCATTAATCACGAAAGCAGTTGAAGACAGTTCAAAAAGAGATAAATTGAATACCTTCAATTTATCTCTATATACTCTGACACACTCCAAGATCAACCGTCCTTAACCACCTTATCCAAAGCAACTTGCCACATCTTCCTATAAATAGCAAGCTAACTTCACCAAACAAAGCAAGACATCAAGCATACAATTCAATATCTTCTCAAAGCAATTACAACATCACTCCCATAGAAAAGTTATTTCTGTTGATACATAGTTATACTATAAACTAGTGTAAACCATTATTTACATTTGAGATATACAGAATAACCCTTTTATGAATTGATGTCTTCCAATTTGATTTACTTTCCGCAACTTGTTTATCTTGTTTAAATCAAACTGTGCCAACATTGTTAAAGAGTCCCTCACAGGACCCAACAATTGGTATCAGAGCAGAATGAATAATCAATATTCAAAGTTCCTGCTCTTTAACATATTTTCTTCTACATTTTCTCAAACATGTCCCCAAGTCAAAATAATGGGAAATATCTCGGCTCACTAATAAACCTCCCTATGCTTGCTAGGGAGGAATATCCACAGTGGAAATATAGAATTACCAATGTTCTGAAAGAAGTTGATAATTCCCTGATGGATTGCATAGCCAACAGATCCCATCATTCTGAAATGGAACTTTTCTGAAATCAAAAGGCACAAGAAGAAAACTCTTCAACCTCTTTTATGTCTCGTAACAGAAAAAAATCTTCACCAGTACCAAAAACCTCAAACTAAGTGTCAAGAGCATCACATACAACAAATCTGGTATTGTGATTCAGGATGCTCTACCCACTTGACTGGGGAAATAAAACTATTAAACAACTATGTGAAGAAAAAAGAAAGATCCATCACTTTTGGTGACGGTATAAAATACAAAACCATTGGGTATGGAACCATTACCAATGGTGAAGTCACAATTAAAAATGTGTCACACGTTCAAGGTCTAAAATACAACTTACTAAGTTGTGGACAACTATGTGACAAAGGCTTCAAATTTACTCTTTATTCCAACAAATGTGAACTTGTTGGACTAAATGACAATAAAATTTACTTAACAGGAAAAAGAATAAATCAGAGTCTTTATTTTATAAACTTCAACAATCTGATTTCAAGTGAGTCTTTCTGTCTTGTTTCAAAATCCTCCAACAAAGAGTCTGAGCTTTAGCACAGAAGACTATCCCATCTAAACTTTAGAACAATTGCTGAACTAGCAAATAAAAAGAGGGTAAAAGGTCTTCCTGCCATATCTTTAAAATCTGAAGAAATATGTGAAGATTGTCAAAGGGGAAAAATGAAAAAAAACTTCTCACAACAGTCTTCAAGAAATTTCTGGAAGTCAACCACTCGAGCTAATACACATGGATCTTTGTGGACCTATAAGCACAGAAAGCCTTGGTGGAAAAAATTACATCCTAGTTATGGTGGATGACTTCTCCAGATATATATGGGTCGAATTTTTGAAATCAAAAAGTGAAACAACAGATATTATTATTAACTTTATAAGAAGATTACAAAAACTAATGCACTTAAAAGTAAGAACAATAAGATCTAACAATGGAACCGAATTCAAAAACTCAAAACTAGACACATATCTAGTCAGCAAAGGCATCTCTCATGAGGTCTCTGCACCAATGACCCCACAAGAAAATGGGGTAGTAGAAAGGAGAAACAGAACTTTAGTAGAAGCCGCCAGATCCATGCTTTCCTCCGTAAATCTTCTCATCTACTTCTGGGCTGACGTTATTGCAATAGCATGCTTCACTCAAAATAGATCAATAATCAACAAAAGGATCAATCAAACTCCTTACCAAGCAATCAATAAGAAAACTCCTAACTTAAAATTTCTTCATGTCTTTGGATGTAGGTGCTATATACTAAACGATCAAGATTACCTCGAAAAATTCGACAAAAAGGCCAATAAAGGAATCTTCATTGGATACTCACTCAAGTCAAAAGCATACAGAATTTTTGTTCTAAAAACTCTAGTGGTAAGAGAAAGTATAAATGTGTCATTTAGTGACGATAAAATGGATATGCATACTAGTACCACATCTCCAAATAATAAAGAATGCATCTCTGGAGTAACAATCTCAGAAAAAGAAAAAGAAGCATCTGACAAATTTTTCGAAGAAAACTCTGATGAGGAAAATAACTTTTCAATATTTTTTTCTCATTAAAAAAAATATCACAAAAGATCACTGCAAAGATAGCAAAGAGGTTGTGAACCAAAATGAAAATTTTCATTCAAAAGACAAAAATAATGAAACCCTTGACTCTCACCCCTCGATTGAAAAAATTGCAACTACAGAAACATTACAGAACTCTACTCCGGAGCTCCTAAATGATTCTGTAAATAAGATCTCGCACTCAGCTGACTGTCCATCAGTTGAGGGGGAGTGTCAAGACATTGACATAACCGAACTAATGCTTGGGAGTGAAGAATTAGCCACTCTTCCACCAGCAACAGAATGGACAAAAGATCATCCCATAAATTTAATCATTGGTGATCAAAACAAAAGTGTCCAAACCAGAGTAGCCTCAGCCAATCAGCGTCTCTATGTTGGATTCCTCAGTATAATAGAACCAAAAAATTATGAAGAAGCCCTTCAGAATCCTCACTGGATCCTAGCCATGCAACAAGAACTAGGACAAATTGAAAGAAATAATGTGTGGAATTTAGTTCCAAGACCTAACAACAAATCTGTTATAGGAACTAAATGGGTTTTTCGAAATAAAACTGACGAAGAAGGTACCATAATTAGAAGCAAAGCTAGGCTTGTAGCAAAAGGATAATGTCAACAAGAGGGATTAGACTACGAAGAAACCTTTTCCCCAGTCGCAAGACTTGAGGTTGTCAGGATATTTCTTGCCTTTGCAGCCTTCAAAGGTTTCAAAGTCTATTAAATGGATGTTCAATGTGCCGTCTTAAATGGAAAAACCGATCAAGAAGTTTACATTGAACAACCACCTAAATTTGAAAATGAAGAATTTCCAAATCACGTGTGTAAACTCAAAAGAGCTCTATACGGTCTAAAACAAGCATCTAGAGCATGGTATG
>JBCNJP010014529.1:0-10853 GCA_039602395.1 Deinandra increscens subsp. villosa | reverse complement strand
AGGGAAAAAGACGAAAATAGCCTCTTTGACCAAGTTTGGGACGAAAATAGTCTCATGAAATTTTTTTCCTAACTTTTAGCCCTACCTTAACGGTCGTTAACGACCTCCATTGAAACCCAAAACGACCGTTCTCGATGACCAACCACGGAGCGACATGTGTCATCCACGGTCGTTAATACCTTGGAAAGGTCGTCGACGACCGTCGTTTTCCGTCAAACGACCGCCGACATTTTTCGTCTCCAGGAATCTTGGAACATTGTCTGACAGCCTTGTCGGGTGTGTGTCGACGTTCTGAGGTCGTAACGACCGTGGTCGACGACGACCACAGTTACAGTCGTAACGACTGTTATCGGATTTAATTATTTTTTTTAAATTTTAAAATAATTCCATGGTCGTTTCGACCATAGTCGTTGGCGACCACACATGTGGTCTTCAACGACCATAGTCGTTTCGACCGTGTATGAGGTCGTTTCGACCGTTCTTTCTCATATAATTAATAATTAAATGATAATTAATTGACCATTACAAATCACAAGGTAAAGTAATTATTGCGATAGTGCTTTGAAAAAAGGGACCTTTCATTGTAAATGGTTAATTAATTATCATTTAATTGCAATAATTAATTGATAGTGCTTTGGAAAAAGGGACAATTAATTATCATTTAATTGTAATAATTAATTGATACTGCTTTGGAAAAAAGGACAATTAATTATCAATTAATTGCAATAATTAATTGATAGTGCTTTGGAAAAAAGGGACAATTAATTATCATTTAATTACCTTGTAAATTGTAATGGTCAATTAATTATCATTTAATTATTAATTATATGAGAAAGAACGGTCGAAACGACCTCATACACGGTCGAAACGACTATGGTCGTTGAAGACCACATGTGTGGTCGCCAACGACTATGGTCGAAACGACCATGGAATTATTTTAAAATTTAAAAAAAAATTATTAAATCCGATAACGGTCGTTACGACTGTAACTGTGGTCGTCGTCGACCACGGTCGTTACGACCTCAGAACGTCGAGACACACCCGACAAGGCCGTCAGACAATGTTCCAAGATTTCTGGAGATGAAAAATGTCGGCGGTCGTTTGACGGAAAACGACGGTCGTCGACGACCTTTCCAAGGTATTAACGACCGTGGATGACACATGTCGCTCCGTGGTTGGTCATCGAGAACGGTCGTTTTGGATTTCAATGGAGGTCGTTAACGACCGTTAAGGTAGGGCTAAAAGTTGGGAAAAAAATTTCATGGGGCTATTTTCGTCCCAAACTTGGTCAAAGAGGCTATTTTCGTCTTTTTCCCTTTTTAATATATTATGTTTTTGATTAAATTAATGGGAATTTCTTAAAATAGCAAATTTGGACCAATTTTTTTTCTTAAATTGTTCCTTCTCTTTCGAGTTTTAAAAAAAAAGCGTTATCTTTTACCAATTTTACCACTATGTTACAACCTAAGTAGCTTTAGCTGATCTCAAAATAGGAAACATCAGCAACAAGGGCGCCAACAACCCTATTTGTGTGCCAAATGACCAAATCAAATTCACGTTGTCGGAGGTGGTGGCGACTCACTTACATAAGTGTCGAAGGCGCCGACGACCTTATTATACATACTTTGTTAAAATTAAAAACTAAAAAAAATAAAGGGGTGTTGACCCTATCATGCATACGGTCGTTCTAGACTTATTTTATGGCCATTCGATCGTATTTTATTTTATTTTACTAAATATATTTTAAAGTAATATTCATTACGGTCGCTGATCGTATTATAAGGGCGCCGATCCTATTTATTTGCACTATATAAAGAACCATAAAATTTGTAGTCGGGTCTTCGTCCTTTAAATTTGATCGACGGGCATTTAAATATTAATTTAAATCATTTTTTATTTAAATTAGAAAAGAAATACTATGGGATGACTGTAAATTGAAGTCGTCAACGACCTTATACGTGATATGGTCAAACACAACTTTATTTTTTAAATTTGAAATTTTATTTGAAAATATATATAATATGGTCGTTGGCGCCTCAGACAACTATGTAAGAGGGTCGTTGATGCCACCGACAACATAAATTTGATATGGAATTTCACAAATATATAGGGTTGTCGGTGCCCTTATTACTAACATGTCTTTCGTTCGTTGGTCTAGAGAAAGGTCGCACGATCTTTCTCTAGGATTACTGACACCTCCGTTTGGTTGGACATTTCAGGGAATACAAAATACAAATGTCGTTAGCTATTATTGTTACTATTATTATTATATTTTTCATAAAGGTCGAGTCATATGAGAACATGAGTCGTAAAAATGTGGATGGTTTAGATCTGTGGTTTCGAATCAAGCATATGCCTTGTCGAGCACATGTAGCGCACATCAGCACATGCTACTCCACCTGTCGTTTATAATGTTTTAGTGAATTCAAAAGGTTTCAAATATATAGACTACTCAAATAATCTAGAAATTGATTTCAACAATATAGAAAAAGTAAAACCAAAACCAAATAATTATGATCCATAGCTCAATTAGCTAAGGTTAGGTATCCAAAGACATTAAAGATGAGGGGGTTTGGGTTCAAAAGTCCCACATGTGATAAAAATAAATGGGGGTCCAAGTTGTGCCAGTGATTTTTTCACCTATGATGAGTTCTTCCTGATGAAGAATGAAGATGATCGGGTGGGTGGGTAACGCCTCCGTCAGTGATCCAAATTTGCCGTTCAAAAAAAAATTATATAGGTATCAAAGCAATGGTTGAAGGGTCATTGCATTTAGGTATCAAAGAAATGAAAGATGATCTCCGACAGAGAGCAAGACTCGGATGGGCTTTAGGCTGATTGCTTTAGTGAACTGTCTAAACGAAATAATCTCAAAGACCCTCATGTTCCGGGTAAAGCCGTGGATGAGAGAATTAATCTCGGGGGAACAAACAGTTTTTCTTGCAGGTAGAAGTATTTTGGATGGGCTACTCATACTAAATAAGGTCATTGGATGGATAAAAAGAACGAAGGGGAATAGGTTAATCTTCAAGGTGGACATAGAGAAGGCATATGACTCTTAGAGCTGGTCCTTTCTTGATGAGGTTTTAGAACACCATGGTTTCTCGAGCAGATGGATGAGGTGGGTCAAAGGGATTCTCGTTTCAGGGAAGGCCTCGGTGTTAGTCAACGGATGCCCTACGGAGGAGTTCAATTGCTATCAAGGGTTGCGAAAGGGGGGTCCACTATCCCCGTTTTTGTTCTTGTTAGCAATGAATTCACTATCGATGATGGTTAAGAAGGTTATCCAGGTTGGTGTGTTCCATGGTATCCAGCTACCAAATAGGGGCCCTATGTTATCGCACGTTATGTACGCCGATGACGTAGTTTTCAAGAGTCAACGGGCTGTGATAAATGCAAGGAATCTTGTACGAATCCCAAGGGGTTTTAACTTGGTAAGTGGCCTGAAGGTAACTATGAAAAAGAGTGTTGTGTTTCCATCTGGACTCAATGAAGCAAATGAAGACATGTTGGTGAATATACTGAAATGCAAACGAGGGGTGCTCCCATTTTATCACCTTGGTTTAAAAGTTGGCGCATACATGAATCAATTCAAGAACTAGCAGCCGCTGGTCGAGGTCTTTGAAGCTAGATTATCGAGATGGATGGCTAAATCCCTTTTAATGGGGGGCAAGGTGGTGCTGATTAAATCAGTGTTTAACTCTCTTCCATTGTATTATTTTCCGTTGTATAGTGCCCCAATCAATGTGCTGGAGCGTCTGGATAAAATAAGAAGGTGTTTCTTGTGGGGTGGGGATACAGATGTGGCAAAGATGAGTTGGGTAACGTGGAACTGTGTAACAACGGCAAAGGAGTTGGGTGGGTTGGGTGTGGGAAATTTAAGGGAAACTGTAACACACTACCTGCTAATAAGATAAGTTTAACCATTTAAAATGCGGGCCAGAAAAACTTTTCAACCATTACATACAAAACGGTTCAGTTAACGTTATCAGTCAATACAACCCTGAGCATTTACAGTTATTTAGTAATTAGAGTATGCATAGAAACGTGTGAATACATTGTTAGCTAAAATATCAACACCCCAAAAATTCACATTTGTGTTCAGTTCCCAAAACCTCATACTCGATCTTGACTCGGCTTCATCTGCACATTACCTGCCATTAACATTAGTAACACATTAGTATTAATGACATAAAGCTATTCAACCATCGATAAACACCTCAAATTAAACAAACAAACAATAAAAACAATTTTGGGTTCCGGGCGTATCGCCTAGAGCATTTTCATAATACAGGTGATACGCCTGTCTTAGCAAGCGTATCGCTTTCTAGAAGATATACTTTTCCAGCGGCCGTGACAAATTTTTCCCAGTCCCATACTTAGTCAATTTCCTAACTATTACGAGTTTTCATACAACCTTCCCATTTCATCTCTAATTTAGTTGACCCTTAGGTGGCGTTTGGTTCATGGAATGTAATGTAATTGGAATTGTAAGGTTTTTCTTTTAAAGTTGTGCTTAAGTTGGGTAAGAAAGGGGTTTGAAATACAATGAATTCCTTTAATCAATGGAATTTAGAAATCCTTCAATTTAACGAAGGAAAGTTACATGACCTCAAATTCCATTGATTAAAGGAATTCATTGTATTTCAAACTCCTTCCTTACCCAACTTAAGCACAACTTTAAAAGGAAAACTTTACAATTCCAATTACATTACATTCCGTGAACCAAACGCCACGTTAGTTTCCTGTAATTCACCACCACCGCAAGGTGCAGCTCTTGTATTGCGAATTCCCTAACTATTACAGAGCACGATGCCGAGAAGAATATCTTGACTTCCTTTTATTTTTCTCAATTTGAAGGAAGTGGTGTTTTAGTGTTTCTCGATTGCTGTCACCAAATGTTCAATTTTCTTCTTGTATCATCTCATCAATCAGTAACTAACATCCAAATTTTGAACCCATTTTCTTTGATTCATAATCTACATCTATCACTTTTTCGTTCCACATCATCCATTAATTTAAAGAAACCTTCCCCACTGTATGCAACCAACAATCGACAAAGATACTATCATACTATGGAAGTTGTCACGGTGTTTTACTGATGGGCAGTGGGGGCCCCGAGCATGTGCGAGAGGTGCGACGGAACATGGCCTATTAATTTAGAGGGCCCATATTTTTTAAAATTTTATATATATATATTATATTTATATAGTTCTTTTAAAATAAATCTTTTATATTTTAAAACCTAAACTAATAAAATAATCCAATTTAAGAAAAGATAGTCCAATTAGTTATTTAATATTTGTGCATTTAGGGTCTAATTTCAATTAGAATGTTATTTTAAAATAATAATTTTCTTATGTTTATTGTTGTAACTTACATTTGGTTTTATTTAAGAACTTTTTCTTTTATAATTTTTTTTTAATGTGCCCTATTTTTTTTAAAACTCGAAAGGACCTCTAAATCCTCATGACGACCTTGCTGATGGGGTGTTGTTCACGAGTCATTGTGATAGAGTGAGATGTGCTATAGATATACGAGTGGGTGTAGTATTTTACATGCTTGAGAGTTTAAGGGAGTTGTTTGGTTTAACATAGTTTGAATTGTATGGGAAATACTTCAGAAAATTCTTGCTAACTATAATGTGTTATTAAATAAAGCACATACTATACTCAACATAAATTATATATATATACAATAAGAATTGATGGTAAATAGTAAAGTTTTAATTTCTTTCATTTTGGCCACAATAAACTTTTAATTTCTTTCATTTTGGCCACAACATTTTCTTAATTTTATAGTTTTGGTTCACGTCTTTTTTTCTTTTTTATACTTTTGCCACTATTACGTTTTAATTTAATACTTTGACCACATGACTTTTAGAGTTTTTTTTCTTTTTTATACTTTCGCCACTATTACTTTTTAATTTAATACTTTGATCACGTGACTTTTAAAGTTTTACATTTTATACCCCTTAACTTTTATACTTTCGTTTTTAATATGTTTTTATAGTTTTATACTTTTATACTTTGACCTACGTTTTAAACGCCTTAACTTTTATACTTTCAGTTTTAGTATACTTTTTGAATTTTCGACTTTGACCACAACTTTTTTTATACCCCTTAATACTTTCGTTTTTAATATGTTTTTTATAATTTTATAGTTTTATACTTTGACCACGAAACTTATAGAGTTTTACGTTTTATGTCCCTTAGCTTTTCTACGAGTTTTAATTTCTTTCATTTTGGCCACAACAAACTTTTAATTTCTTTTATTTTGGCCACAACATTTTCTTAATTTTATAGTTTTGGTTCACGTCTTTTTTTTCTTTTTTATACTTTTGTCACTATTACTTTTAATTTAATACTTTGACCACATGACTTTTAGAGTTTTTTTTCTTTTTTATACTTTCGCCACTATTACTTTTTAATTTAATACTTTGATCACGTGACTTTTAAAGTTTTATACCCCTTAACTTTTATACTTTCGTTTTTAATATGTTTTTTATAGTTTTATACTTTTGTACTTTGACCTACGTTTTAAACGCCTTAACTTTTATACTTTCAGTTTTAGTATACTTTTTGAATTTTCGACTTTGACCACAACTTTTTTTATACCCCTTAATACTTTCGTTTTTAATATGTTTTTTATAATTTTATAGTTTTATACTTTGACCACGAAACTTATAGAGTTTTACGTTTTATGTCCCTTAGCTTTTCTACGAGTTTTAATTTCTTTCATTTTGGCCACAACAAACTTTTAATTTCTTTTATTTTGGCCACAACATTTTCTTAATTTTATAGTTTTGGTTCACGTCTTTTTTTCTTTTTTATACTTTTGTCACTATTACTTTTAATTTAATACTTTGACCACATGACTTTTAGAGTTTTTTTTCTTTTTTATACTTTCGCCACTATTACTTTTTAATTTAATACTTTGATCACGTGACTTTTAAAGTTTTATACCCCTTAACTTTTATACTTTCGTTTTTAATATGTTTTTTATAGTTTTATACTTTTGTACTTTGACCTACGTTTTAAACGCCTTAACTTTTATACTTTCAGTTTTAGTATACTTTTTGAATTTTCGACTTTGACCACAACTTTTTTTATACCCCTTAATACTTTCGTTTTTAATATGTTTTTTATAGTTTTATAGTTTTATACTTTGACCACGAAACTTATAGAGTTTTACGTTTTATGTCCCTTAGCTTTTCTACTTTCGTTTTTAGTATACTTCTTATAGTTTTATACTTTGACTATGAAACTTTTAGAATTTTACGTTATATACCCCTTAACTTCTCAACTTTTGTTTTTAATATACTTTTAGAGATTTTGACTTTGACCACTATTTTTTTGTTGTTTAATACTTTGACCACATTAAAATGTCTATTACTTAAACTGACGGGTAAATGGGCGTCCCACCGTGAAACGTTTTATACTCTTAACTTTTCTACTTTATTTTATTTAGCCACGACACTTTTAACTTTTCTACTTTCGCTTTTAGTATACTTCTATAGTTTTATACTTTCACCACGAGACTTTTCAACTTTTACGTTTTATATCATTTAACTTTTTTACTTTCGTTTAGTATACAAATTCAACCCCGCAGCAACGTGCGGGGAGGTAAACATCTCGTTACACATGTATTACTTATTATTGTTATTGTTAGTTGTTCTTGTTATTCCTGTTATTATTCTTATTATTATTAAATTATAATTCAATCTAGGGAGTAGGGACCATTCACAAATTAATTTACTTTTTATGATATAAAGAGTTGGGAGTTTCTAAATCTAAGGGTGAAAGTAATACCCTCGGGAGAGGGTATTTCGGGCCGATCGGGACCTCGAGAACACCATCGTCCAGTGTTCGGGGTCACCGATCGGGAGAAGGCATTGGGGTACCGAGACCGAAGAAAAAACAGACGGGGAGAGAGCCGTTGGTGGTGCCCCCCCCCCCCCCCAAACGGCTACTTTCTAATTTTTTTTTTTTTTTTTTTCAAAAACCCATAATTTTAAACCCTATAAATACCCACTCCTTCCAACCCTTTTCTCACACTTTTTTAACTACTCACTCTCTCATTTTTTATATCATACCACCCTACAAAAACTCTATTTTCCTCCTCCATAAAAATGTCTTTCACATCCGATGAATCGTCCGATGAAGATGCCGCTTTTTTCGGAAAAATGATGTTCAAGATAGCTCGAGAAAAGAAGCCGAGAGTTCAAGATGCCGCTTTTTTCGGAAAAATGATGTTCAAGATAGGATTTAATAAGTAATTTTAGGACTTTTTTTTTTAATTTGTAATGTTACATTTAATTTTTATTTATAAAATGTATTTGTTTTTATTAGTATTTTATTTTAAATATTTTATTATAAAAAAGTGTTTGGGAAAATAGAGAAGTGGGGAAACCATAATCCACAAAATGGAGAAAAATGGGAAGGGGTGGGGAATGATGAGATGACACAAAAAATAGAGTTGGGAAATAGGGAAATAAGGAGAGTATTACTCTTACCCTGATACATAGTGCTCTTTGGCTCTTAAAATGAGTAGTGAGTAATTTCATCCATTGGTCTAACTGACTAATGATTAAGATTATACGAGGGTCACATCTACAAAAAAACGAAGTAAATGACTAGGAAAGGTAAAATAGATTGCGTAATCATTATAGAGTAATCAGGATATATGTTTTCTGTAATACTTCCGTGAATATTTAACTTTTATACCCTTACCCTTTCCATCCACGTGCCACATTCTGAAGGTTTTGTATGCAATGGTTTGTACAAGATTTGGCCCCATGATAAAAATAGTATGGTTTGTCATTTTGAATTTGACTTGATTTAAGACGGTGTATTTATTATTGAGACTATTTTGATGTAAATCAAATCCGTGTATTCATATTTCATACTCATACAAATGTTTAAAATGGTCATAGATATTCCGTATAAAACGTTACAAGAAAAGAAAAACTCTATAAAATAACAAGAACTAAAATGATAATAATTAAACCCTTTTTTTTTTTCCGAAAAAGAAGGTTAACTTGCTATTTTTCTTTTCCTTTGGATTAGCTTTTCTTGAGCAGATCTCCTACCCTCCATCTTCAACATATGTAGCAGAAAATCACTCCAAGTGTCAATAGGTCCAGGTAGGCACCAATGCACACAATCATTATATAAAGTTACATTTTCATTGGGCCAATGCCCATATTTACTTGGGTGTCCATCAGGCCTTAACAACATGGGCTGGGTTATATCCATAAGCCTAAATTTCAGCCCATTTTCACTTGCCTTTTTCTGGGCTTCATTGAATGCTTCCATTTGGGCCAAATACATCTCCAAATTAGAACCCTCTAACCTTATCTCATTGTTTCTAAGAGGCTTTGTTCTAATACAATCCCCTCCTTCATTCCATTCCCCACCTTCAAAATGCACGGGCGCAAAAGTTCGTAAAATCGTCACACCCTTGAAATTTTTTCGGCTCATGATCCCCTTGTATGCGGTCCGTAATGCTCTTCGATACCCAAATGTCATTGGGTAGTCGGTGATATTTTCTTTTTGACAAAATTTACAACCAACCACCTTATTGTTTTCATAGTAGAGCGAAGGTCTTGAGAACCAATGACCCCCGTTCAGGACTAGATAATTGAACTCTTCGAGGTGGTTGGTCCAGTTTTCATCGAATTCGTCTAGATATAGACTGAAAATGCCTGTTTCGGTTGGACCACTGAACTTCACCAAAAACGGCGACCAATATGTGGCCATGGTGAAGTTATACGAGACATAGTACCAACGTTTGAAGTTTTCGTCTTTTGTTTTCGAGACATCAATTGGATACTCCACCTAGGATTTAATTTAAAAACACCTAAGATAATAAAAATTATATATATAAAAAATAAACTCTATTGAATTGTTGGTGGTTTATATGATTCAAGAAGTTTACATAATTTCTTCTCAAACGATTGTCTTTATTAATATATTTTATTATAATGATCCCATCAAAATATAGTCGGTCACCCACTTTTTTATACTAGTCAATGAACCAAATACATACAATAAAAAATATATATGATAACTTTTAAAATGGTTCATCCCCCCTTTTCGAGGTTTCACCCTCCCCAAAATAAAAGAAAAAAATAGTTAGAGTAAACCTCTATTTTAGTCCTTGAGGTTTGTCATTATAATCCATTTTAGTCCAAACGTTTCAAAATATCCAATTTGATCCCTCACATTTCGTTTTGTAATCAATTTTAGCCCAATTATTTTATTTCTTTTAAAAAAATATCTTAGTTTGACTTTGTTGACCCAACTTAAGGGTATAATTGTCCAGTTATCAATTTCTTTTTTAAAATAATCTCCTAATATATATTTAAAAAGCCCTTTTTATAGTTGCTGGATGTTTTTTCTAAGAAATACACTTTGGGTTGATCATCCATAATAATTTGGGGAATTTATTATCCCACAGAGATGTCAAGGTTAGAAATCTCATCCGCAAAATGTTACAAGCTAGTTTTGTAAAAGGATGAAAACGTATGAAAGCACAGAGATGCCAACTTCTTTGTCTGCAAAAAACACAATTAGTATTTACTTAAAAGCATAGAATGCAAAAAGGGCTTTTTAATTATATATTAGGAGATTATTTAAAAAGAAATTAATAATTGGACAAATATACCCTTAAGTTGGGTCAAAAAAGTCAAACTAAGATATTATTTTAAAAGAAAATTAATAAATGGACTAAAATTGATTATAAAACGAAATGTGAGGGATCAAATTGGATATTTTAAAACGTTTGGACTAAAATGGATTAAAGTGACAAACCTCAAGGACTAAAATAGAGGTTTACTCAAATAGTTATTT
>JBCNJP010014528.1:0-10853 GCA_039602395.1 Deinandra increscens subsp. villosa | reverse complement strand
TTTGCACTTGGGCATCGTCAGCAGATTGAACAGTTGGATTGTAAGGACCTACAGTCAACCTGTTCCAAATGCGTCTGTCTAGGCTTCTAACAAAACCTTCCATCCTGAGTTTCCAAGTATCAAAGTCATCAGGAGTGAAAATTGGTGGTTTGTTAGAGCTACCATTAAGTGAACCAAGAGTTAAATCAGTCATTGTGAAAAACAGTTTTGTAAAACAGAAAAAGGCTTAAAGAAATCAAGTATGCAAGTGAAGTATCAGCTTTGAAGCACTAGAAGTCTTCAAAGTAGAGAGCCAGTGGCTCTGATACCAATTGTAGGATCGATATAAGTCAGAGTTAAACTTAAACAATTCCCTTTACTTGCAAATATAACCTTGCGGAATTAAGTTATATTTTACCTTTCTTAAGCAAAGTAGAGTTCTTGTATAATGTAAATGCTTGATTTGCAGAATAAGAGAAACAACGAAATATCGAATATTCGGCACTATTTGCATTAATTCAAAGCTACACTATTACAAGTGATAACCACAATGTGTAAACTAAGAGATAAAAAGCATTATATAGTGCAGATGAGATCAATCACAGCCATTGATCTCATGTGATCTAATCTAGATCGTACATTATAAAGTCAAATCTAAGCTACCAAAAGAATAAACTTCGAAATTTGAGATGACTTGCATGTTGACAACAACAATCTACTTTTGGAGAGCGGCTTGTGCAGATGTAGAAGCATACGAGAAGCTTTTGCAGGTTGGGACTGCTGAAAAGACATCTCAGGAAAAGTCAGGTTGAACTCATTATCTGATGGATAATCGAGTTCACCCGGAATATTCACTAAGTGACAAAACTGCTTCTTTCCGCTTGAACTTGTTGTTCCGCTTGAAGTTGTAGTTCCGCTTCAACTTCAGCCGGAATTGTCAAAACTGGAGTTCAGCCGGAATTCTTCAAAATTGAAGTTCCTTACATCTTGAGAGCTACACAAAATATTTTAGAGTGTTTACAGGGTATTCTTGAAGATGTTCGTGTGAAAGAACTCATAAATGGAGTAAACGAGACTGCAGCTCGAACTTCATAGTAGTTTTATGTTCGTTCTCGTTCAAAAGTTAGTGTTGCAGACTAAAGAAAATGGTGACTTGATGATTCTTGGGTTAAAGAAAAGGTGACGATTAAGAGCTTACCTTCGTATCCGAGTTAAGGCTTGATGAAAATAATTAGCGAAAAAGGAAAACGAGTTAGAAACAATTCTCAACCGGAGAAATAACCCAGTTCCGGTCCAAATCAAGTGGTTATCGGCCTTCAGACGGAAACTTTAAGCGGAACCCTAAAGATCAACTGGAAGTTCTTCTAAAGTCCTCACACATTCGAAGGTCTAGACAAAAACCGGAATCACGATTTCCGTTTCATCTCCATTCCAAACGGAAAACCCGTATCAAGCGGAACTTCCGTTTCAACCGGAATACTCCCACTTCAACCGGAAAAATAGAATGCTCCGGCTCAACTCAGTTCAAGCGGAAATTACGTTCAACCGGAAATTTCGAAATTCAACCGGAATCTCCGGTCCAACTGAGAACATCAAGCGGAACTCAAAACTTCAACCGGAAAAGTCAAGTTCAACCGGAACTTCTTGATCAACCGGAAGTTCAAGTCCGCTTCAACTCTCAAACGGAGGTTCTGACCTTCAACCGGAATTCGTTTTTGTTCGTGTTGCAGGTCATCGGTGAAGAGTTCTGATCGCATTTCAGTCCACCGGCAACGATCTTGACCATCAGAAACTCGAGCTCGCCGGAAAAACGGGTCTGTTTAGCCTCTATTTGTTTCTGGTCGCCGAAATATCTCTCAGATGGCCGGAAAAACGGGAATACGATCCAAAAACATTTCAGGTCAGATCTATGTTATGTGTTGAATCTATGCATGTTATAATTCGGTCCAAAACGATGATTGTGTATTACAATCAAGGACGTATCGGCCCGAGATTTCGATAACAGGCTGGTTCAAGATTACGATTCACTTCTGCTCGACATTTTGATAATGATTTTTGATCTTAGTGAAACCCTGATCTCAATTTTTTTTATGGGTTAAGCTTCTACTCGAGATTACGGGTTCGGTTCGGGTTATTTACAACTGCTGTCAACCTACAACCACAACAAACCTCAATGAAGCCAGGATTATCCAATGCAACCTTGATGAATCATACGATAAGGTACATCGTAGATACCAAGCTACTCTTATTTTTTATTCTTGCTTCGTTATAAGCAGACGTGTTTAGAAGCAATATGAAGACTAAGGATGTGCACAAGGTTGGGTTTTCTACATTACAATTGAATATGGGTTAGCCACTATTGGATTTTGGCTTATTGAATTCCAAGGGTATTTTGTTGAAAAGGTTGTTTCCGGGTTTCGATCACAACAGAACATGCTTTTTATTTTGCTACGGGTTGCAAAAGTCTAGGGGGAGGATATGTGATGAGACTTGTTGCAAGCCATGAGCAAAGCAAATGTGATTTTTAATCTTCGAAGCGTCCTCAAGCCGTAACAGTTGCGACATAGCCATTGCGGTAAAAATCGTAGGCAAGATTATTAGCACAAAAGAAGTTGTTTATCTTCGTGCAAAGCATTGGTTTGGTATTCGCCAAGTATTTCAAGATGGTTGAATTGTGGAGTTAATTCTCGAGTTTTTCATAAATCATTTATATTGTTTACTTTCAACAATATTGGTACCTTGAGTTATGACTTAGTTCTCAAGTAGCTTGCCATTGTGTTGAAGTTTGTAAACACCCTATGCATTTACAGCCTATGGTTTTGGGCTAGAAGAATGTTTATTGTAGGGGGAGCTTCACAAAGGAGAATTGAAGAACAAAAGACTTGAAACTACATGAAGATTTTCTTGACGACAAGTTGCAAGAACACAAGAACCAATGTCACAAGTGTTGAGTATACCATCTACCAAATAGGGGGAGATTGTTGGGAATCGAGATACCGAGCCAACATGATTTGGATAGATGTGATTAATATTCAACGGCCACTTAACGTCTACCGTCCCGACAACACGGTGAAGAACATGACAACTCAAGAGACAAGACTCAACTAAAGAAGATGGCTCTAGTGAATATTATTTATTGTTTAAATATTGTCACTATTTGGTAGTTTTACTATTATGCCCTTAGTGAGTTTGTAGTATATATAGTAAGTCATTCTCATGTGAAAGACTTGATGATGTATGTCTAGTGAGAGAGAGTTAGTCATGGTTCTTTGAAGCTTGTCGAGGGTTCATGAACTCACCTAGTAAGTTCATGATACCCGTGAATGCGTGGGGTAGGTAAAATGTAATCATTCGGTTATCTTTATTTATCTATCATTCCACCTTGTTTATATATCTATCTTGTTCTTCATCTATCCATGTTTCACTAACTTTGCTCATCATCACCATCACATCTCAAACACCATCGTGTTCATATCCGGGTGTTCATTTGTTTCTACAAAAACGAGTTACACAAAGACTCGATCCGCTTCCGCAACCAAGGTATTTGCCCACCACCTCGGTTTTTCAGCGGCGAGGAAAGAGAGCTCAGAGAAGATGACACTATTGATGCTACATTGCTTCATTCTCTGTTGTAGGGTATTCCTTTTCAGCTAGCGCATACTCTTGCTGCTTTAGTGACCCGACAACGTTCTTCACGAGGTGGTATATGCGGTGCTGCATATGTCACGCGACTAGTCGAGAGCCTTGGTGTGTTTCCTGATGAGCGTCCAGAGATCCCTGCCGGGCAGGCACTGACACAGGTTACGGTGGCATGGTCTGCTACATTATCCGCCGTCGCCATCCGATCGATGAGTATGATTCTCGCACCTCCGGGAGGGCCCATCACCTAGATACCGATGGGAGCCGTTTCTGACCCTCCGGAGGATGCCGTTGGAGGTTCGGGCGACGAGCAGCCCGCACCAGATTATGACGACACACATGTACAGGAGGGGCCTGTCCAGTTCCCTATCCGCCCGCCACCCCCCCCCCCCCCCCCCGATTGTTGTTCAGAGACCACCCGGCCAGCAGATTTTTGTTCGGGCTGCATTGGAGAGATATCAGGCTGATCAGAGACCAGCGGGTCCAGTTCCTCGTCCCCGTCCTCCATCCACTCAGGCCCAGCTTCATCAGTTAGTTCAGCTCATTCAGGCTCAGACACAGACCATTGATGCGATGGGCGCTCAGATAGCCCAACTGACTCCACTAGTACCAGCCATGACTTGGATGACACATGTGCTTACACAGATTGCCTCCAGAGATCCAGAGATCCAGTTGCCTCCTGTAAAACCGAGATACGATCTTACTATTGCATGTATCAATCAATCATAGTAAACACGGATGTAAATAAGAGAATTCTTATTGATCACTTGAAGATACAAAGAAGACTCTCTAGTTTCTCTCTCTAGAAACACATACATAAAGGTGTAGAATGACTCAGAGTCTTAAGCTATCATTCTAACACAACCTATTTATACTTAGTGACTAAACAGGCTGCGTACCAAATGGTACGGGCATACCATTTGGTCCGGCGCAAATGATATTGTCACTAAAACTCATACTAAGACACGCTCACATAGATACAATACACGAGACACAACATAGCATAGGTATATGCTCTAACAAACTCCCCCTTAACGTGTAGTGTATCTATATTCTAACAAAACTTCAGTCTTCAATCTTCAACATCGCTACATCCGATCTTTAACTTGAAATCTTGTCAGAAATAGAGCTTGCATGGCTGGATCACTCTTGAATCATCTTTAATCTTCAAGATCCACTTGTGAAAGATAAAACATACTCCCCCTTTCACCATGCTTGAGTCTTGACACATATAACCTACAATTTCAGAAGACAGAAACGCGGTTTCCTTTTCTTTTGAAAATTAATTTAATCTTGGCGCAAAACTTCTCTTTGAGAATCCAAGATATAGATTTGAAATTTGATTTCGTATCACATGTCGATCGGTCGAAAACAAATAAGAAATAGAATCTTTTTGACTTTTTGAAATTTTATATCAAAACACACCGAAAATCATTTTGGACTTTTCAGATATGAAACATAAAATTCAATACAGAATCAGACACTATTTTTGTCTTTTGCGAGAAAGATCACAACTTGGGATCATATTGAACATAACATGCTGAACTACACTTCAATTTTAATTACTTCAACACATAAGTCATGTCGATTACTGGTATAATTTGTCCATCTTAAACTCAGGCACAATCATACTCATAACATCTGGATATGTTATTGTATTGATTAGGCTTGCTTTGACCAGTGTACCCCACACTATCAGACATACTCAGATATGTATTTTCTTTTATATCACACTTTGTGATTTCACTTGTCATTTAATCACATAACATTTTTATTTATGAATTAGTCAACTGTGTTCCATGCAAAAAGAAATAAGAACGTTAAATCGTCTACCTTAAGGTCGATCTTCCGATACGCAGATAAGGCCTCGGATTTAACAAAATAAGAAAATAAAACAATTTGAAGTTGTATAACTCAACAACAAGCAGGTCGGTACTCTCGTACACGCAGAGAAAGTCCGATGTATTATACGAAACACCAAAGAAAATAAAGCAGAACGTCAAACGAACAACAATCAGGTCGATCTTTCGATACGCAGAGAAAGTCCGATCGTTTGACAAAATAAAGAAAATCAAACAAGTTTAAATCTTTGCAAAATGAACACATGTATACACAGTGACATCTCATTTTATTTTTCACATATCTTTTCTTGAGATATCATGAGATATGCATCAAGATGTTGTCCACTTGGTCAAGCATTAGTATTTAGTGAATATCACATCTGAATACTTTCTGATTTAATGTCGAGCCTACCAAGCACATCGAACAATGATCTTATAGCTTTTTCATCTATTTTATCCATGAATCAGACACGTAAGCCAATGTACCATCATTTCCCAATTATGTCGGATACAATTTCTCATTTTTCAATGTTTTTGTATTTTTCCTTTTTCAATGTTTTTGCATTTTTCCATTTTTCTCCCCCTTAAAATGAAAACTCTATTTTTGGATTTTCATTTTAACAAAAACACATAGACACTATTTTTGGTTTTTCAAATTTCTCCCCCTAAACTACATACGGAATGTAAAAAGAAAGAAAATTGACCTTTCGACATGGATACCTTTCAGGTTTAGCTTTCAGAAAAATTTCAGTTTTGAAATTTGATATCACATGTAATTTAAGTTAAATCAGCAGAATACTCCTCCATCAGCAACTTTTCAATCACCGATAGGTCTTCTAGAAGTACCTGCACACTAGTCAAACACATCAGTTGATAAATGACCCGAAGCGAATTGCTTCTGGTCGACCAGTATCTTGATTTCCTTTCGAAACCACCTTAGGTTTCCAGTGTTGTTGTTTTGGTAACTCAGTATTTGATGAACTTGTCACAGTTTATTGTGACGAACAACCTACATATGAAATATTTTGAAAACGTGGAATAAATCTTCCTTGATTTTTGAAAAATGTAGGTTGTGGATATTCATCAAATACTCTGCCATATTCATCAATGAATCGTTGTTTGGCAGCTTTACCAACAAATGGAATCTTTCCTTTTCTTGAACTAGAAGCAGCAGAAACCGGACATTGTTGTGCCATATGCCCTTTTTGGCGGCAATTGTAACACAAGCGATTGTTTACATTTTTCCTTTTTGGTACCTGCAAAGCTTCACAAAAATATTCATCTCCAAAATGATCATAAAAGGAATCGAATACCTGATATCGATTATCATGAACCCATTTCGAAGTCGGGCTCTTTGGAGTAACATTTGAACTTCCAGAAGAAAATTTAGAAGTTTGTTTCTTCTTGGTCTTTGGAGCATCAACAGATTTAATAAAAACCTCAGCTATTTTCCGAGAATCCACACAATGTAGTGGAAACTCCTTATCAGAAAATATTTGAGCTGGGCCTTTAAGTTTATAAAATCGCTCCGGTTGAACCTTTTCAGCATGAAAACCCTCTTTCTTCACTTGCTTCATACTAATTTTCTTCAAGTTTTGTTGTTTTTGGCCTTGAGAAGCTGCAACTTTAACCTGTTTCTGTTGGAATCCCAATCCTGTAGATTTGCCAGAAACCTTCTCTCCCAAATCAGATGGTTTATGCCCGTTCTTTGCAAGACGAGAAAACTCTGCTTTGACCTTGTTGATATCTTTTGGAGCATCAACTATTGTTTCATCAATGTCAGTAGTTGAACTTGCAGATTTCTCTTTGTCATCAGATGAAGAACTAGACTCCTTTGGAGCGTCAGAAGTTGCAGCACTCTTGCCTTTGTGCGCTTTCCTTTCTTCAACAGATTTGGAACCAACAAACTTAGAATAATCACCAGTCTCAACCTTTTCTTTCAAATCATGAACGCCTTTTCTTTCAAATCATGAACGCCTTTCAAATCATGAACGTCTTTTCTTTCAAATCATGAATGCCACAATCCGGTTAGCTGTACCATGGAAGATCCCCACCCTTATAGCGTTTTCCAGATCATTCTCATCTCCGAGGAATAGGTTGTGAGGCGAGGAGCTTGATATCTTTTTCTCCAAATCTCAGCAGATCGACTGGATCGTAGAAACGAAATTGCCTCATTCCCTTGCAGAGAACCACCACCTCGCGAGTCGTTGGATCATAACACCAACAGTCAAAGCTTTTGACTAAGGTACCGTCTTCGATCTCATCCAACATGTGATCACTCTTGTGCGTTTGGTGGGTGGTCTCCTTGCTTCACCTATCGGCTTACCAGTTTCTGGGTCAGTTCCAGTCTCGACCATCTTACTTGCTTCAGCTCAAAGTTTGCAAAATTATTTTCTAATTGGCTCATCAGATTGTTTCGAATAAGATCTCCTTCGGTGCTGTTCCATCTGTTGATGTATGGAGCTCTAAGCAGACTTCTAATCTCAGGCTGAGTCCATGAATGAAATTGGGCACGTGTTCTATAGTACTCTACTGGACTATAGCCGTCACGGATCACAGCAAACAGCTTCTTCTCTGTGTCATAGTGCCAGCACAGAATAGTTTCACGACTCCCCCTTTTGTCTATAGAGCTTTCACCAACATCAAGGGTGTATTGAGTGGGGGCTGGTCCTTGAAAGAATTCCTTAAACCAGTTGTCGTGACCTTCTGGTGCTTTGGAGATGACCCTTCCACCTCGGGCATAGTTAGATATCTCGATAGTGTCATGTCCATCATCCACATTTACTGCTTCTGTACCTTGCCCCTGAGATGAACTTTGACCAGGGGCACCTGAAGTATTTGACTCCACAACATTTTTCAAATCACCAAACTTCTTCTTCAGGTCCATCAAGGTCTCATACAGATACTTCATTCTATTCTTGTCAGCCACCTCCTTGTCCTTTAACTTTCTGTTTTCTGCCTGGAGTGCTTTTATCTCAGTCACCCTAATTCTGTTCTGAGACATCAGAAAGTTTATGTGAGGCTCTGCACTTATTCTCATCTCAATTGGTAGCTCAGCAGCTTGAAGTGGGCGGAAACTTGGAATAACTGTTGGCGGCAAACTTGTTCCACTAGAGACACTTATTCTGACAGGGTTGGGTACTACAACAGTGTTATCAACCTCCAGAGATTGCCTTTCTTCATGAACAGGGCTACGTTCACTCAGAAGAGGGCTTTCAGTCTGAACCTGGGCAGGTTGATCTTCAACATTTGGAACCGTTGATTCTTCTTGAGCAGTTTGACTTTGAGAACTAGACTCAGCTGGATGGACCATCAACAGACTTGAGCTAGTCTTTGTGAACTTGAACCGGATACTTCTTGGATCTGTCTTCTTCCTGGGAGATGGTTCACGGAAGGGGACAGGCTCTTCAAGCATCTCATTCACATTGAACTGAATATCCAACTCTTGAGGGATGGAGTCACCACTAGAAGATGAGTTCAGGACATCTCTTGATCTTTTAAGATTGATTGGTTCCAAGTCTCCATAGATATCATCATCCATATTCCCTTGATTAGCAATGATGTCATCCATCACATTTTCTTCATCTGAAGGTATACCTTCTGTTTGATCCAGAACATTTACTGCAACTGGTGCTGTCACATCGTGATCTTCAGCAACAGTCACATTCACATTCGGCACGTCGGCTTCAGGTTCAGATTCTTCAACTTCTTGTTCCCTTGCCACTTCGGGAAATGCACCCCTCTTGACCCGTTCAAGCCTTCCTTCAAAATTGTTTTTACCCTTTCTGTCTTGGGTCTGTAGTCCAAACACTCCACAATCCATCACCTTAATATCCAGTTTTTCCACCCTCTTTTCAATCATGGGATATTTCTTCATGACCACCATCTAAACGAATCTTGGTGTCATCAGGAACTGTTCTCGAGCGCTCAGGTCAGCATTGCCTATCCAATCCAACAACATCATCTTGGAGAAATTGAATTCCCAGTCCAAGGCCAATGCGACAAATGCTGTTCCATGCAGTTTGTTGAGCTGATCAAAGCTAGTTCTCTTTCCCATAAATGATTTTTGCAAGTAGTGAGCCAGACACCTCCAGTAGTGCGGCAACAACTTCTTGAAGATGGGAGGGAACTTTCCTTCATATCCCAGAGATTGAGCACCCGCTAGAACAACTTCCTTCGGATACTCAATCGGATCAGCAGCATTATCAATGATGTTCAGCCCTTTTCTGATGTCATCCTCCTGAATCACTATCTCCCTGTATTGAATTGTTGCACTGATCTTTGTTTTATCTGCATCAGCTCTAGCAGATCCCCAGAACTCACTTACAAGCTGCTCATCAATCAGCACACTTGATCTCAGGGCATGGTTTATCTTGCAGATATTCATCCCGGCCACCAGTGAATAAAATAATTCCATATGCTTCTCTGGTGGGTCTTCAAGATACGCCGGGATGCAGTGATCTCTTTCAAACTGAGTCTCTTCATCAAGCATGTCGTCTGCCATCTGAGAAAGACATGACAAATGCATCAGGTTTAATCATATCAATGATCAATTGATTATCACATTATACCATTAAGTTCAAAACATTTCAATTTACACTTTTGAAAGAAGACATTTGATCTTGAGCCACAATTTTAACAAATCACATTCTTAACAATCAATTTGGTCAATTTTATCTTAAAACAATTAAGTGTGATAAGATTTCAAAGACATTTTGAGTTTATTTGATGTTTACGATTTCAAATCACACTTCAAACGAGTTTACGATCCAACAAATGGGTTCACGATTGGGTCAAAACAAGTCCGGTTGAAAACTCTTAGCCCGATCGTAAACACCCCAAATCGTAATCTCTCGGAATCGTAAATCAATCGATCGTAAACAATCATCGGGATCGCCGATCGTAATCGCCGATCGTAAACGCGAATCGTCGTCTTCAACCTCGCGATAGTCGTAAACACTGTGAAACACCATTGTTGTACCTGTAGCTTCTCGAAAACACATTATAACCCAACAAAAATGCAAATGAACCATCATAAACTACCTTTTAAGTATCACAAACACAAAATCAGCTTCTAATCTCTTGAAATCGATAAGAAATCGAAGCAAACTCGAAGAAAAAGAAAACCGATCACCGAGTGGAGAAAAACCGTGATTTAGGGTCGAGAATCGAAGCGGATCAGTCGATTGAGGGGTGATTAGTGGTCGGAAATCGAAAGCGAGGGTAGAGGCGTGTTCTGATTATGCATGAGATGACCGGAGGTGATTGGAATCGAATTTCCGGCGAGTGTAGCGGTGGTTTAGGGTTAGGTGCGGCGGAATCGTAAATGGGAGAGAGAGAAAGAAAATGTGGATCGTAAATGAAAAAGTGAATCGTAAATGGGGTTTTGTTGAT
>JBCNJP010014527.1:0-10854 GCA_039602395.1 Deinandra increscens subsp. villosa | reverse complement strand
CAAATGCTCCTCTCTTACCCCTTGTATGAAGCCTGCAATCATCAAGTCTTCTGTCGCTCTGCCGATCTGTAAACTTTCCATGTTGAACCTTATGATGAAGCTTTCAACTGTTTCTCCATCCTTCTGGCGGATGTGGAGTATTTCTGTTTTCTCTTTGGTGTGCCGCTTTTGCTGGGAGAATTGTTGGAAGAATTTGTTAATCAGTTCCTCAAAACTTGCTATCTGTCCCACAGGAAGGGAATCGAACCACAGGCGGGCAGTCCCTACTAGTGTTTGAACGAACATGTGGCACCACACAGGTATGGTCTGTAAAGGCTAGATTATGAGGCTTGTAATATTAAATAGTTTGGGCTGGGCTTAGTGGGTTTCATTAGATTAGTAGGCTAGTTTTATTATTATGTTTAGGCTAGTTTACTATTGGATATGGGCATGGGCTTGGGATTATGATTAGGGTTTAAGAGCCCAATAGTAAACTCATGGGATGGCTATATAAACCCCATGAGTTTACTATTCAAAGGAGCTTGATTACGATTTCTAGAGAGAGAAGAGGGTTTACGATTTACTGTTTTGTACCCGACAAGTTCATCTTGTGTGCAAGATTAGGTTTTTAACGTTTAATCATCGTATTCTTCGTGTTTCTTCTCTTCTCTATCTTGAATCAATCATAAACAAGGATTCCGCACTCGTTTGTGATTAAAATATCGTGATTAGTTGTTGTTTCCGGACCTACAATTGGTATCAGAGCTAAGAATCAGTGATTCGAGGCTCACACGATATTGATTCAAGCTGTTTTTCTGGTTTAAAGGGTTGGTTTTGATGATTTGAAGGCTGTATTGGAGTTTACGAGTTCTGCTGCTGCTGTTCATCAAGTTTACGAGTGGTTTTCTGGGTTATTTGGGTGTTTTTGACTGAGTTATTTGAAGATCTGCATCGGAATCGAGTTTACGATATCAAGATTGCTTTTTTATCGTGTTTACGATCCGGTGATTTGTGTTTACGATTGTACTGAATCGTAATTGGTGTTTACGTTTTTGCATTACCGGAATCGCGAGTCGTAATCATAGTTTACGACTGATTTTATCGTAATTGGTGTTTGCGATCCATTCTAATCGGAATCAGGTGTAAACGACTATCGGAGTCGTAATCAGTAATCGTAATCGAGGTTTACGATATTCTCGATCGAATTTGGTGTTTACGATTTTTGCTTGGATCGTAATCTGGTGTTCACGATCGTAATCAAGCTTTTACGATCGTAATCAGTTTTGTGTAATCATAATCATTTGTGTTGGACATTTGGACTTTAGATTTAAGTTCCCTAAGCTTTCGTAATGGATTTCGAACCAAGTATGTATCAGAAGTTGGATTTTGAGATTAGATATCGTGTTCTTGGTTGGATTTTGGACCTACAATTGATTGATTCAAAAAGCAAGTAGAAGAAATAGATTAGATCTAAGATAAAGATCTAATCTTGAATGAAAATCACTACTAACTTGAACACAATGAAACCGATCGGAAACACAATAATAGATGAAGAAATCGTAAACTTGTATTTGAAAGGCTGCCAAAAACTTGATGTGCAAAAATCGATCTATAAAAATAACCTAAATTATCCTAGACCTAGACACACTAAATTAAAACCCAATTAACCTCAACTAGACCGACTCAACAGGCAAGTGAACCTATCGGATGTAGAATAGCTATCGGCAGACCGGGGTCGAACCCTAGAGACACTAAAAGACAAAATTAACTATGAAATGTAAATTACTGATTAATTGATGAGAATTTGTTTTGTTTTGGGAAATTGATTAACTAATTAAATTAACTAAAATTAACTAATTACCTAAACTTACTAAAAATAGAAACTGCTAGAAATGGAAAGTTACTAAAAATGGAAAGCAAACCACAAACTCAAACTCTAAAACCAAAAACCAGATATGACGAGAATTACCACCTAGACCTAGACTCCTGATTAATGCTATCGACTTCTCTTGGCTTATGATAAAATGATGGAACCAGGATCTAATCACACAACCTATCAAAACCCTACGAGCCCCCGAATCACTCTCCGGATGTTACTGATAAGATCCCTAAAGGTTGGAATACGCACACTGGTTAGTTAGTTCACCTTTTAAGTCCATCCTAACTGGTTATCTTACCGCTCGAACAAATGGTTCACCTTTTAAGTCCGTCCCATCTCAATTACCCTAGCCACCCTCGGATATACCTAAAGCACACCTAGAATAACCGGAGCTACCTCTAATCTCTATGATTAACACGAATAACAAGCAAGCCAAATTCCTAGGACATCTCCTTTTAAGACAATGCACCCCTAGTTTATTAACCAACCCGATTACCCGTTAAACCTGTACCTTTTGAGTCTCCAATTTAGCAGCACATTACAATCAAAGCCACAATTAACAACCAAAACTATAGTCCGGGACGTCTCCTAAACCACTCCTTAGAAACTAACCATAAAGTCAGAATCTTTAGATAATTTACCCAACCCGAAAGACATTCGAAGGTAAACTAAGTTCCAATTGCTAATCACAACTTCCACATGCAACACACATATGCATTAACCACAGAAAATTAGAGGGATTTCAATAAGATAACACAACCCAAGCAATAATTATCATAATAACCAAGAAAAGTCGAATAACATCAATCAATCATCCATACGGTCTAAGTGGTACTAGAGATTTAGCCTAGCATCATAAACATGTCACAAGAACAGAACATAACAGTAGGAAAAGTCATAATCAGAATCTGGTCTATGAAAACAAGAGTCAAAACGAATGATTAAGAACCCGGGAATGCGATTGTGAGTCGAATTCTTCAATCCTTATGCTCCGATGGCTTCAATCACGTTCTTCTGCTCTGAAAATCGTCTTCAGGGGCTCTGAGATACGGCAAGACGGATGTAATTCGACTGGAAACCCCGCATTGTATTTATAAGTGTGAAATTAGGGTTTTCCGGAAAAAACACCTCCAAGCGTATCGCTTGGAGGACTTCTGATCAGCAGGCGATACGCCTGGACCCACAAATCGACAAATTAGTCGGGTCAACGTTTAATGAACCGCCTTTGACTTTCCAGCAGCAAGCGTATCGCTTGCAACTCCCTTGGCACCAGGCGATACGCCTGGTGCATAATTTTCAGCATTTTCCTTCTATTTTCTTCTCAATTCTTCTCCGATGCTCGTTTCTCTCGGGAAATGTGCCAGAACTGCAACTTTACTATAAAACACATATTAAGACACTAATAATCAAAAACAACTAAAAACCTATGGAAATTGACTCGAAAGACTCTCAAAACGACTCGAAAACGTAAAGGAAAACCGATGTGTTTTGCAACACATCAAATATCCCCCCACTTAACCTTTTTTCGTCCCCGAAAAAACCTGCAAATGGAATCATAACCTGAGAATTTGGCTTCCAACTTTTTCAATTTCATCAATTTCAATTCTATCAATCTATTCACATCCCGGTAGCGATTATCGATATTTCGATCCGATTAAACCCAACACTAACCCTTGAGCCCCCAAGGTGTTTACAAATTACCGAATACTTTTCTATCTGCCTATGTGTCCCACTCTTAGAGAGATCAAGTTCAACCTAATCCCGATTCATATTCAGTCCGAGTAAAGGGTAATAAAGATATAACTTTTTGATTTTTCCCACCCCCCTTAAATCAGATACAAAAATGTCCAAAGAATGATGGAATTAGATGGAACGTGAAGTGCTTGAGCATTTATTTCTAAACTACCATATCGTTTCACCTCTTCTATTTATTTATATATTTTTTTCATTTTCTCTCTCTTTTTTTTTTTTTTTTCATATATAATTGGTCACTTTTACCTAAAATTACCAACGGACATCATGAGAGGTACTCTTTCACAAGGTCTTACCCCCGAAATCATACATGAGTGTTTTGCCCGCGAGATCCGGAACATCATCAGAGGTACTTACCACGGGATGCTATCCTTAGTTCGTACATGAGTAGTTTGCCCCTTCACTCTAATTCATTAACCAATTATTACCTAGTATGCTCATTATGGAGAATGGGGCGCCGTTATTTCTCGGATTTGCTTTCGCAAAAAGATCATAACGTGCCAGGTATTCTAAGGACATTGAAGTATCTAACCTAAAGGGGTCTCTTTCCTCCTAATCCTCAGTTTCAGTATTCCTATCACTCCTAAAATGTGAACCCACCAGCAGACTGATTATTTACATATTTATACAAGTAAACACAATGGGATATTTAATCTTTACTAAGCTAGCTGGGCCTACCAATACATCACTCACCGGTAATGCTTTCAACTGTTAATTACATTTATCATTTAAGCACTTAATCAGAAAACCAACCCTCGGGTTTTACCTATCATCTTCCATTTTAAACTGCAGAATTAATCAGAAACATTTTTCAATTTTTTCAATTTTTTTGTTGTTTTTTTTTTTCCAAACAAAATTCACACTTTGAACAAACTCACTAAAACTGACTCAACTAACGAGACACGACACGTAGTCTCCCCATCCCCACACTTGAAACTCACATTGTCCCTAATGTGAACTGAGAAAAGACTTAAAGAAATAAAAATAAATAAAAAACAGAAAAATAAATAAAGACTGAAAAATAAAAGAGAAAAAAAATGGAACAGACTCCCCTGATAGAATCGGCATGAATGAAAGAAGTCTCGTTCCTCGCCCTCCAATTCGAACGTGATATCGAAACTCATTAACTCCGAAATTGCATCAAAAGAAATCGTCACGGACGAAAGCGGCGTCTAACAAACCAAGTTCTAACAATCACAGCGAACCAAAATCACAGCAGCATATATATATCAAACAAACCACCCAACCGGTTAACCCCATACAAATTCCCAGATATCAGAATATTAAAATATTAATACAGACCATGATAATAAAAACAAAAATAAAGAAAAAGTACAAGGATGTGAAATAACCGATCAACTGGCCGCTGCTGCTATCAAAAGTCATCAAACCATCAGCTACTCCTCTCCAGCATCATCATCAGAATCATCAGGCTCATCATCTCCAGCCTCAGGCTCACGGAAGAAATCAGGCACCTCGAACCCCTGAGCCACATACAAACCTCTAATAGCCCTATCCTGCAGATCCATCCGCAACATCATCTCATCCCTAAGCATCTCCAACGTCAACGGCTCAGCTCTCGGCGCCCTAACAGGTCTAGCAACCGGAGGCCTCTCAGCCCTCTGCGGAATCCTCCTCCTCGCAGGGGCTCCAACCTCAACCCATCTCGGGGGATCATCAAACGGGCAAAAACCTGCCTTCCGCATATCCAATAAACTATAAGGTAATGTCGGCGGACCAGCAGTCAAATGTGAAGGCCTATACCTCTCCAAAACCCCCAGACGCTCAGCTAACCTACAAATGTATGGACCTAGATCCAACCTCGCCTCCGGCCCACCCTTGCGGGGCCGGGCAACTGACTGAATGAAAACGGCAGCGAGGTTGGTCGGGTGTCTCTCCACCAGCGACCTCAGACAAAACAGATCCAACATGTTGACCTTATCGGCCCCAGCACGTCTCCCAATCAATGAACACGCAAGAATCCTATGCACATACCTCAAAACCGGATCCCTGATCGCAGAAGCTACTAAGCCAGCCGTATACGGCGCATCAGATATCGTCTCCCAGAACTCTCGCAGATGACCATCAACAACATAAAACTGCTTGGCCTTCTTGGCCGTCCCTCTCAAACTCCTCCTAAACTCCGATGTGGCGACCTCCTCCTGTGTATAGAAACCCAACGCTACAGCAAACTGAGGCACGCTCATCTCAAACAAATGCCTCCCGAGGGCAAAAGAAACGCAGACCGGAGAATCAAACTCCTTGATATCATATTTCCATGTCGAATGGAACTCCACGGTCAGCTCTCTGTACTGGGGCCCATCACAAGCTAGGACTCTCCTCCATCTCTCATCTAGCAACGCCTCTATCCTGGCTCTAGCAGCCATCCTATCCATCAAATCCCAATCGAACGTCCGGTGCTGAAGCAGGTCCAGGCGCATAAACGTCTCGCAGCGCTCACCCTCGTAGGTGCCCTGAAACTGCAACAGAGTGTGGTCCTCAAGCCGGCGCTCCTCAACCGGCGGCAGCTCCTCCTCATAATTCGGTAAAACCTCAGCTGCCAAATATGGAATCCTCGATCTGTGGTGAATAACCTTTGTCGTTTTCTGCTTCTTCCTCGAACCACTACCAGAAGCCTCCATACCTGCAAAACAGATTTGACAGTGACATCCAAGTAACACACATCAATCACAAACTATTTTTTTTGAATTTTTGAATTTTTTAAAAAATTTTTTTCTTTTTTTTTTTTTTTTTTTTTTTTTAATTACATAAATAAATAACTGAAAAGAAAACGGGCTTGAAAACTAAAACCAAATTGCTTAAAACAAAAGAAAAAGAAAAATTTTTCAGAAAAATCGGGCATGACCCGTTCGTTTATCGAGCAAACCAGTTCTTCACAAAACCTGTTAAAAATAACATCAATAATATCAACCAATACCCAGAATTCCAGATTCAATCATCTAAACCCAATTTCGAACCATATCAATCAAGCAAAAGTCTCGTTTAACCAAACCACCAATCCGCCCAAGACTAGATAAGCGATACGAGCTCGGGACAGAAATTGAACAAATTGACCTCATGTAACACCAAATATGTACGAAACACTGTCCCGACCCAACAAAACTACTGAACTAATCACATATCCATGCATAACATCAAGAACAACCGAACGAACAGCTAACTAATCTAAATCAAACTCAAACATAAAAAAAAAACTAAGACAGATTGCACAGGAAACATGAAATCATACCAGAATCGCGAAATGCTAAAAGACAATTGTGAAGTGAAAACTGGAAGTCTCGGGTCGGCTTTAGCCTGCTGCGGCTCGCCGGAAATCGTGCAGTGGAGGAGCTGTGGTGGTGTGTAAAGGCGGCCGGTGTTAGGGTCGTCGGAGGTGGGTGGATGCGGAGCTGGGTCAGTGGCGGCGTCGGAGTTGGAGTGGTGGTGGGTCGGTGGGTGCCGGCGAGGAGGAATCGGTGGTGAGGGTGGTAGTTGCGTAGGTGGAGGGTGTAGGCGGTCGGCGGGAGGTCAGTGGTGGCAGTGGCGGTGGAGGGTGTGGTGGTTGGCGACGGGTGGTGTGGTCGGAGGAGGGGGTTGAAATTAGGCGGATGTCGGGAGTGGGGGTGGTGGTTGCGGAGGTGTAGGGAAATTAGGGTTTGGGGGTAAATGGGGCGAAAGGGGTGATATATGCCGAGATTTTTTTTTTCTCGGTCGGTCACCTGCAAGCGTATCGCTTGCAGGACACAGACCTTGAAGGCGATACGCTTGCAGGTCATTGACCGCCTTTTTGGCCGTACTTCCAAGCGTATCGCTTGGAGTAATGCTCATCCCAGGCGATACGCTTGGAACAAGATTTCCAGGGAATTTTTAAGATTTCCCATACTTAGTCAAATTTTTGATGTTTTCACAAAATTCTCATCACCCTGGAAATTCAAGCCCTGTAATTTTATACTAACCAAAACATACCTGAGGCTCCATTTCCGCATGAATGCGCGTTTCCAGCATCCTTTAATTTCCTGCAACATCGAACAAACACACAAACGCAACAAACCGAAAACACACGAAAAACGAAAAAAATAGAGAAAACAAAAATGCATAAACTATACAAACTCTACAACTCGGATTTTCACCGAGTACTTACCTCTTCGATCATTCATCATTAAAGTTTTGGAGAGGCAAGTTCTCCACATCCGTTTCGATTGGTCCTCCAATGTAGTGCTTCAACCTGTGACCATTGACTTTCCACTCTCCACTATCAGACTCTAACTCAACCGTCCCATATGGGAAAACCTGTTTCACAATGTATGGTCCCCTCCACCGGGACTTCAATTTACCGGGAAACAATTTCAATCTAGAATCATAAAGCAACACCCGATCCCCACACTTAAACTCTTTCCTATCCTTCAACCTACGATCATGTAGTGCCTTGGTTCTCTCTTTATTACTCCAAGATCTCTCGTAAGCTTCATTCCTTAACTCCTCTACCTCATGGATTTGGAGAAACCGGTCCTTTGCGGATTTTGCTAAATCTATGTTAACCGCTCTAATTGCCCAATATGCCTTATGTTCCAGTTCGACCGGTAGATGACACGTTTTCCCATAAACCATCATAAAGGGCGTGGTTCCAATGGGTGTTTTGTAAGCAGTGCGAAAAGCCCATAACGCATCATCTAACTTATCGGACCAATCCTTGCGATTGCTTCCGACAGTTTTCTCCAAAATCCTCTTAACCCCTCTGTTAGCATTCTCCACTTGACCGCTCGTTTGTGGATGATAAGCGGTCGAAGTCCTATGATTCACTCCATATCTAGCTAACACCTTCTCCATTTGGGCATTGCAAAAATGCGTGCCCCTATCACTAATCAACACCTTAGGGGTTCCAAACCTACTAAACAGAATCCTCAAAAACCTCACAACCACACGCGCATCATTAGTAGGCAAGGCTTGAGCCTCAACCCACTTAGAAACATAGTCTATCGCGACAAGAACGTACCGGTTCCCCCGGGATGGTGGAAATGGGCCCATGAAATCAATGCCCCATATATCAAACACTTCAACACTCTGGATAGGATGTTGGGGCATCTCATTCCGGGAGGAAATGTTACCGACACGCTGACAAGCATCACACTTTTTCACAAACTCATGAGCATCCTTAAACAAAGTCGGCCAATAAAACCCTGAATCTAAAACTTTCCTAGCAGTATAGGATGGACCAAAATGTCCACCCGATGGCCCCTCATGACAATGCCTAAGAATGTCTAACCCCTCCTCTCTACTCACGCATCTCCTAAACGAACCGTCAACTCCTACACGAAACAAGTATGGAGCATCCCAAATGTAATGTCTAGAATCAGAAATGAACTTCTTTCTCTGTTGGGATGTCAAACCATCCATCAGCATGCCATGTGCTAAATAATTCGCCATATCGGAAAACCATGGCATGCCTTGCTCCTCCGCACTCGTCAATCCAACAAACTCTCCACTCACTGTCATAGCACTCTCAAACGGGAAAGTGTCCCCGATGGCCTCCTCTCTCAGTTTCTCTCTCTCGGGGTCCTCAAGGCGCGACAGATGGTCGGCCGCTACGTTCTCCGCCCCCTTCTTATCCCTAATCTCAATATCAAACTCAGACAACAAAAGAATCCACCTAATCAAACGAGGTTTCGCATCCTTCTTCGCAAACAGGTATCGCAATGCAGCGTGATCGGTGTAAACGATGGTTTTGGAAAGGACGAGGTAGGAACGGAATTTGTCGAATGCGTAAACGACGGCGAGAAGCTCCTTTTCGGTGGTCGTGTAATTCTCCTGAGCGTTGTCTAAGGTCTTGCTTGCGTAGTAAATGGGATGGAAATGTTTCTCTCTACGTTGCCCTAAAACAGCCCCTACCGCAAAATCACTCGCGTCGCACATAAGCTCAAACGGTAAACTCCAATCGGGGGCTATCAAAATAGGCGCACTCACTAATCTCTCCTTCAGAAACTCAAACGCTTTCAGACAACTCTCATCAAACTCAAAATCCACATCCTTCTCTAAGAGACGGGTCATGGGTCTAGTGATTTTGGAAAAATCCTTAATGAACCTACGGTAGAACCCTGCATGACCTAAGAAACTCCTAACAGATTTGACATTAGTGGGCGGCGGAAGCTTGCTAATCGTCTCAATCTTAGCTCTATCAACCTCAATACCAGCACGAGAAATCTTATGACCTAAAACTATCCCCTCAGTGACCATGAAATGACATTTCTCCCAGTTAAGCATCAGTTTGGTCTCTACACATCTAGCCAACATCCTCTCTAAATTACCTAAGCACTGATCGAATGAACTCCCGAACACAGAAAAATCATCCATGAAAACCTCCATGGAAGTCTCGATCATATCCTGAAAAATGGCCACCATACACCTCTGAAATGTGGCCGGAGCGTTACACAGCCCGAATGGCATACGGCGATACGCGAAGGTACCGTATGGGCATGTGAAAGTGGTTTTCTCCTGATCCTCGGGTGCAATAGGAATCTGGAAATAACCGGAAAACCCGTCGAGAAAACAGTAATACTGCTGACCCGACAAACGCTCCAACATCTGATCGATAAAGGGTAATGGGAAGTGGTCTTTCCTAGTGGCATCGTTAAGCTTACGGTAATCTATGCACACTCTCCATCCTGTGACGGTCCTACTCGGGATCAACTCGTGTTTCTCATTCATCACAACCGTCATGCCTCCCTTCTTCGGAACTACCTGAACCGGGCTAACCCATGTAGAATCAGAGATCGGATAAATCAGGCCCGCGTCCAGTAGTTTGAGAACCTCCTTCTTCACAACCTCCTTCATGTTCGGATTTAGTCGCCTCTGAGGTTGGACCACAGGTTTATACTCATCCTCCATGAGTATGCGATGCGTGCAAAACAAAGGGCTTATACCCTTGATATCAGACAATCTCCACGCAATCGCCTGCTTATGCGCTCGCAGAACCTGTATCAATTTCCTCTTCTCCTCCTCCGTCAAAGTGGCAGAAATAATGACGGGTAAACGGGACTCACCCTCTAAGAAAGCGTACTCTAGATGAGACGGTAACTCCTTAAGCTCTAAGACTGGTGGTTCCTCTACAGACGGTTTTTCTCCTAACTCCTCGGACTCACTAACCTCAAAAACCTCAGAACACTCATCTACTACATCAGTCGAGACATGTTCCTGGTGAACATCATCATCAACCTCCCGGTCCTCACTCACCGGGGTCTCACTCGCAA
>JBCNJP010014526.1:0-10854 GCA_039602395.1 Deinandra increscens subsp. villosa | reverse complement strand
TCAGTAAACACTCAGAATCAGGACTCCGAGAAACACAACTTTCAGACACCTACCACTTAAGAGATCTCGCACGCTTCAAGAACTACTGAAAACAAAGACCAAACAACTATATATACACGACTGGCCGAACTCCTCCGAACCCCAGGTTCAGGCCGGAGTCCAGAAGCTCAGGTTCGGACCTAGTTCGGCCAACCCTAAAATGGCTTGAACTTGAGTCTATCATTAGACTACTTCACACGACGCACATTTCATGTATCAACAAGCTGCATTACATGGTTCAGTGATTTATCAGAATCACCTTTCTATTCTAGATATTTAAAGATCTAGCATTTGACATGTAATTACTAAATTCCATCTTCGCAAGATACAGGTATTGGGATTGGAAGTTAGTTATGCAAGTGATGTGTGAAGGGGCGTTATGGTCACAAAATGTCAAGGCTATTGTTGTGGCAAGTCATTAGCAGTGTTGTAGAAAGCGCTAGGCGGTAGCTAGGCGGTCGAGTACCGCCTAGCATTTAAATCGGGATTAATCGGGATTAATCGATTTGTAATTTTTTTAATTGTATATATATATATACACATTTATATGAAAATAATACTTTCAAATCCACATTAATACTTCATAATTCATAGAATTCAAGCTTAGTTATAACAAAACAAGTACTTATAAATCCATTTTTTTCGATTTTGACCGATTTTGACCGATTTTTGACTGGCTTTGACCGATTTTTGACCGGCTTTGACCGATTTTTGACCGGCTTTGACCGATTTTCTCCGCCTAGACATTCCACCGATTAATGGACCGCCTAGCTAAAAATTCCAAGAGAAATGACCGCCTAGCGATTAATCGCCGCCTAGGCCGCACCGCCCTAGGCCGATTTTTACAACACTGGTCATTAGTCTTGTGTTTATCGGTTTCAAGATGAAACTGTGAGTCACTGTACTAAACATTTTAGTGCATGTTCGGATTCAAACACACGTGAGTACAACAAATGTAGTCTAAGACTTCCAAGATGTGTGTAGGTATGCACATGTACTTAATGGTAATGTGCACCAGAATTGGTGTGACCATTCTACAATGTTATAATCAGCAAAGTGATTATTCCTGTAGTAGTTTAGCTGGTGATTCGAACTTATATGAGCAAACATCTAGCAGAGGATTGATATGTTCATATGGTTATAGATCGAACGATCTTCGATCGGTTTGACTTGATTTAATATTCTTGACGTCGGATGGTTCAAAGTAATAGGACTTTATGAACTACCGTTGTGTCGTGCGTTGTCTCGTAACAATTATAGTAGACGCATAAGGCATTAGGGTAATTGTAATGGCTCTCCCAAGATCCCATGATCCCAAGCCAAATTTGGTGCCACCTCATCTTTTCCCACTCCCATGATCCCAAGCTATTTTTGGTTGTAATACCTCTCCCACAGACCCCATGATCCCAAGCACTTTTTTTTAATAAAATTTTAAATTAAAAATAACAACTTTTATTAAAAAAATAAAAATTACAAATTCCTAAAAAATAAAAATTACAAATTCCTAAAAAATAAAAATTACCAATTCCTAAAAATTAAAAATCTAAAAAATTTAAGAATCCTAAAAATTTAAAAATAAAAAATTACATCACTTATACTTTTCGAATAAGCGTGCTTTGATCTTCTTAATCAAGGATTTCTTGTCGTCTTCGTCGTCCGACAAGTTTTTAACCGCTTCGAGCTCACGTACCATTTGTTCGCGCTCCAAAATCTCGATATGTTTCTTTCTATCCTCTCGGGCTTCTCGTTGCAAGTTTGAGCTTTTCCATTTGGATTTCGTTGAACGATTCAAAATGTTCGTCCCAATTTGAAGTCGTAGACGCTTTGGCCTTCCCCTTTTTGTTTGGCTTCTCGTTTAGCCTTTTGACAACCCATTGGAAGGGGTTCCTCGGGCGGGCTCCTGGGAGACATTCCCTCGGCGTTGAGGTCGATCGGCGTCCTTCCTTCGGATGGGCTACTAACGTAGGTGTTCGAGTCGGACGTTTTGGTTCTTTTTGAACCACTTTGGTCACCACTATGGCACCCTTGGTCCACCGGCGTCGCCGCTCGCCATTTTGGAGATTTTCTGCAAATCTCCCAACACTCCATTTTATCAAACGCAACCCCCTTGCTCTCTACTTTGTATCGATGATGTGCCGCCATGAGGATGTTGGCTTCCGAACACCCGCTTTTTCGTTGAGCCATTTGATTTATATAAATGTTGTTGAATTTTTGTATCTTCCAATTCAAATCTTTCCATTTTGAATATACTTGACTTTTGGTGCGAACAAACGAGCTAACATCGTTGAAGTCGGGGACGGGAAGGTTCATCATGTGGTGCCACTCCGCGGTAATTTTGTTCCAAAAATAAGTACCCGATTGAGCATTACCTAACAAAAAAAAAAAAAAAACGGGTTAGAAAAAAAAAGTTATAAAAAACGGGTTATAAAACAAATTAAAAAAGTTATTTACCCTTAATCGAATTCTCCGAGTTATCAACGTAGAGGCGGGTCAACACCACTTCTTCTTGAGAAGTCCACGGAATCGACACCCGTTTACCCAACGGTTGTGTGATTTTCTCCTTCGGTCTCCTAGCCATAGTCTTCTTCTTTGGGTTTTTTTGTGATGGTTGTGTTTCCATCACAACATCGGGAATAGACTCGTCTTCAAGGTTGAAGTCTTCGCGTAAGAAACCGTATTCTTGACCAAAACCGGGGTCTTGATCGGCAAAAACCGGTAGATAACCGGGTTCTCCAAAAACGTTTCGTTGAGAGGTCGGTGTCGGTGGTTCGTTGTCGGATTGGTGTGGGAAAAAGTTATGAGACATGGTGATGGTGAAGATGGAGAAAAGAAATTTGGAGTTGGTATGGGTGAAATGTATGAAAAAATAGTGAATAAGGGGGTTTAAATAAGTAAAAGGGGTAAAAAAAATTTTTTTTTTTAAAAAAAGGTCAAAAGGACCGTTGGGTGGGGGGGGGGGGGCACACCAACGGTCATCTTCCCACAACTCCCCCCCTCGGTAGCCCAGTCCCACGGCACTATCCCGAGTCCCGTTCCCGAGCTAACATTCCTGGTGTTCCCGAGCAATCCCACGATCCCGAGCTCGGGACACCCCCCTCTCCCACACCATTACAAACACCCTTACAGCTTTGATGGGGTATGATAACAAAAAGGTCATCATATCGCATTTAAGCTAGCCTTGATCAAATCAAGTACACCAGGCTATTGAGGTATGTTGTTATGGGATTTTGAATTTAATCTAACAAAAGGTTGAATCAAATTTAAAGTAGATTAAAACCAATCATGTATGTTTCGAAAATCAACCATTGTCAAAACATGCCATAATCAAAATCCAGAGGAAGCAATTTGTTCATCCTGGAAAACAGCCAGGGAAACCAAACAAAACAAGTTGTTTTAAAATCACCAAGAAATGTTTTAAACCGAAAACTCAAGACACGAACTTTATTTAGGTGCGAAAATCGCAGAGTAGCTCAGTGTCGTCTTGGTATGCTTCCTATCAGCTTCATGCACCTACAAAATGTAAAGTATGTCAAACATATATTTTGTAGGAATAAGTGAAGCATCATACAACATGAACTTATGTGTATACCTGAGGAATTACCCGGCTGGGCAGTAATAAGTGAAGCATCATACAACATGAACTTATGTGTATACCTGAGGAATTACCCGGCTGGGCTTTCCCGCTTTTCACCTTGGCAAGATACTCTGGGCAGTTTCTTTTCCAGTGCCCCATCTTGTGGCATTCAAAACACTCGCGTTGTTCAGCCGGCGGTGCTTTGTTTGCCTTAGGCTTGCCTTTCTGGGAGCTTCCAGACGCTCTGGTGACAGCTGCCTTGCCTTTCTTCTTGTTCCCGCGCCTACCCTTCTTAACCTCGGGCTTCTTGACGCCTCCCGATCGGATCGCGAGTACATCGGGTGCCTTACCGTTAACAAAATTAACTTCAGCGGTCTTAAGCATACCGTGAAGTTCAGTCACTGTCTTTACCATGCTGTGCATGTTAAAGTTTACCCGGAAAGGGGTGAAGGCACTGGACAGTGAGTGAAGAATCAGGTCAGTCGCCATTTCGGCGGGGATGACGTAATTCAGTTTTGCTAAACGGTCGATGTAACTCTTCATCTTTAGGACATGAGGGCTGACGGGAGCACCTTCGGCCATGGGACAACTAATGAGTGTCACAACGGTGTCATAGCGCTCCTGTCGGGCCTGAGTTTCAAACATGCCCCTCAGATCACCGATCATCTGAAAAGCCGTCCTGTCAACCATGTTTTTCTGAATCTCAGAATTCATGGTGGCTAGCATAAGACACGCGACATTTTTGGCATTTGTTCGCAGTGTGTTATGGGCGTTTCGCGCCGCGACCGTGTCAGCTTCAGGTTCCTCAGGAACCTCAGCCTCTAACACGTTCTCCATGTTAGCCATTTTCACGACGATTCTCAGATTCCTTTCCCAATCTAGGAAGTTTGCGCCATCAAGTTTCTCCTTCTCAAGGAGAGACTTGAGATGGAAAATCTCTTGGTTTGCGCGGTTAGCCATCTGAAACAATAGGCAAATGTTTTAGTGTTTCGATGTTATGATTCGTATTCAAGGATGGCAAGCTAATCTTGAATAGGAATTGGGAATTCAGTTAGTTAGAAAATTTCTCCAGACAGCGTAAAGTGCTTTCAAAATTTCTAAGTAGCCAAATGGACAACGATTGTCACTTGTGAGTTAACTGTCACAATTCCCGTTATGGGGCTTTCGCGAACGGATCAACGAAATACGTTTAGCCCCATCCATGCCCATTTTGTCTACAAGCCGACCAGAGGTACGGTGTTGAAATACTCCAATACCAAAGGTGCGTGTAAAGAAAATAGTAGTTGTCCTAAGTGGTCAGTGTGAGCGTACGGTGTTGAAATACTCCAATACGCTCACCTTGGAAGATACCCTGAACACCACGTGCGGTGTTGAAATACTCCAACACGGATGCATCGGTCAATATGTTCCAAGTTAGACTTGACTTAGGATGGCATAGACTACCGGTTTTAGGCTTACCAGATAGGATTATTTAGTCAAATTTTAATATTTAATGTGACGAGAAATATTATGAATCCTATCTCACTCGGGACGATCGTTTAAATCACCTAAGTATTAATGATCTACGTGTCGCGAGACGATAACCAATTTTATTAATGTTCGTAATTACCATACCTGTTAAAGATGTTTTGTCTCACCCCCAAAAGTCCACGTGCGGAATACCACCGCAGGGAGCGTGACAAACCAGGATCGCAGTCCATTAGTTACACCAAATGACCAATAATTAATTAAAAACATTTCATATTTCATTTAAATATAAATTTAGAGTTTTAAAAATGCGGAAGCGTAAATACAAATAAAAATATAAGTAAAACATCATCACCCAAGGTGACGCGACTTGTCCAAAGACGGTAAAAGTGTTTCAAAGACTCATGCACGCGTACTCGTGATACTCGAAGATCCGCAACATGAGAAATAATATGCTAAAAAGTGTCAACACAAAGGTTGGTGAGTTCACATGTTTATCAGTTCAAAAACAGTTCAAGTTGAAAGTAGTGCAACTATTCAAAAACAGTTCAAGTTTAGTTTAAGATTGATTGTTCAACAACAGTTCATGTTCAATTTAAGATTGACTATTCAACAAAAGTTCAAGTTGTAAGAGCATAATCACTAATATATATCAAATAGCTAGCTAGGCTATATACATGAAACTTCGCACGTTGATGGTCACTGAAGCTAACAGTTGTTTATAGTTTGCCTTGTTGTGTTTAGGAAGAATATAACACCTGTTCGATATCCAATTGTGTCAGCGCGACTAACCCGGGTGGGGTTTGTCAGACCCATTAGTACTACAATATATTTCCCGCTATCGTCATTAATACTAACGGTACCATAAGAAAGACTTTGTTGTATCAGTGTGCTTCAAGTACTATAAGTGAGATATAAACGTATAATTATGTCAGTGGTATAATTCATGCATGTTAATCTCCCCCAACAGGATTAGAAACAGTAAAATGGGGTCGTGAAACTTACATTCGGGTGCACAACAAGTCCAGATAAGTAATAACAGTAAGTAGCAACTAGCAGGTCTTGTGTATTCTACTAAACACCTAACAAGCATATATACATAAGTGTGTGTTCAATCGAAAAAAACGACTAAGTCTAGACCAACGGTGAAAGTAAGTAATGCCAAACTTTGACATGACGAAAATTACTAAACTCGAAACGAGTCGAAGGTGGCACATAGCCAAAAACATGACGATTACGAACATCGATAAAAAGTATGTTTTCAAATAATAATATCCGTCCGTGAAGTCGAATAATAAAATAGGTGTGTATATATACATATATAAATATATATATATACATAGTCAAATATATAATAATATCAATATCGAGAACCCAAAATATAGTTATTTATATAATCATGCCTGAAATATTTGTTTGTATGATTTAACATAGAATTACCCATAAATATATCTATATAGTGATGAAAACTGGGTTATATAGAACAACGAGATAAAAACAAAGATAACGCTGTCTGCGAGGGTTCCTATGGTCCAAAATAACATGGGAAACGATCAGTGATTGGTTTTGAGGCAAGCATGTTTAAGTGTATGCAAAAAAATAATAAAACAGAAAAGATTAGAGGTCACCGGGTTCGAAACCATGACCTCTAGTTCACAAATTAGCGCCCTAACCACTTGGTTATCTGCTCATGTTGGTTAGTTGTTCGAAATTAAAGGTTTTATGCACATAGTGACTCAGGACGGGATTCGAACCCGCGACCACACCTATAAAACGCGCAGCTTTAGCCACTGGGCCAAGTGTTTATGTTGAAACAAAACACAGAAATAAATAAGTATAACCATTCATCGCACACGTCATCTTCTTCCCCTTAAACCTAATCTCGCCGTAACTGTTTTCCCGGTTTCCGGAAAAATGTGAAAATGGAAAAGTTTGAACAGAAAGCAACAAAAAACATAAGAGATTGATTACCTAAAGTCGGAGATCGATTGCGAGGTCTTTTGGCGTCGAAACACGAACACGACACTCGATCACGGTCACGATCTGCACCTCTGATTCCTTACGGCTACTCTTCAGGGATTCACCATCACCACAAGGTGGTCGAATGGTGGTGTAGTGGTGGTGAACGGCCAGAATAACCCTTGGTTGTGGTGGTAGTTTGCACCGGTTATGGAGAGAACGAGAGGGACGAGAGAGCTGCTTGATCTTTTGTTTTCCTTTATTTGCTTCATAGTAGTTAAAGATAGATAGGTTGTAACTGGTTCCAATGATCGATCGCATTAACACGGTGGTTACCGAACGGAGTAGCCGAAGGTCGGCCGTTACCAATGACATTCACAATTCATTTTGAGTTAATAACAAAATCAGTCCCTCCAACATTTACAACTTAGGGGCTTAAGTTTTGGTAATTAGGAAGCCAGTCCTTGCAGGTTTATGAAATAAAAAAAGTTTAGAATTGGCAAATCTAGTCCCTCGAAGTTTGAAAATCGCTAACGAACTCCATCGAAGTTAACGGAGAGTACTCTAACGGTGTATATACGTGAATATATCAAAACGTATTTAACGTATAATGTCTATAAAATATAAATCTTGTTTCGTCACATAAAATTTGAATATAAATTTATAAATATATACTTTAAGTTCACATTATAAAATCATAGATATAAATCTATAATTTATATAACTAAAACTCACATAAAATCATAGATTTAAATCTATACTTATGTGTTTAAAAATTCATATGAAATCATAAAACGCTACATATAGTTGTGTGATATCTTGTCACATAAAATCAGGGAGTAACATGCGAAATATATATATATATATATATATATATATATATATATATATATATCACATAAAATCATAACTTCAATTCTCACATAAAATGACCAAACGTTCACATAAAATCACCACATATGATTTACATAAAATCATAGAATATAATTTGTCTAGACTTAAGTGCATGCTCGTATAGTGATGGTTACACAATCGTTAATGATAACACGAGTCAACACATAAATGTTCACACAACATTTATAACAATTTGAGTTCACTTAAAGTCAGGAAAAGACTTGAAAAAACGGATTATCACATGTTTTCGCTACATCTTCATCCCAAACACGTAGCTGATGATACCCGGATCTCAATTCAATTTTCGAATAATAACTTGAACCTTGAAGCCGATCAAACAAATTGTCAATGCGCGGAAGAGGATACCGATTCTTCACGGTAACCTTATTCAACTCACGGTAATCGATACACATTCGAAAAGTACCGTCTTTCTTCTTGACAAACAGAACAGGCGCTCCCCACAACAATGAACTAGGTCTAATAAAACCTTTCTCTAGCAGATCCTGCAACTGAGCATACAACTCTTGGAGTTCGCTTAGGGCTAATCGATAAGGTGCTCAAGAAATCGGCGATGCTCCTTATGCTAGATCGATTTGAAATTCTATCTGCCTATGCGGAGGTAGACCTAGCAGATCTTAGGGGATACGCATGGAAAATCATGAACAACATGAATATCTTCTATACGTGGTTCCTCCACTGGTTTCTCAATGATATGAGCTAAGATAGCTACGTGACCTTTTCGCAAACACTTCTATGCCTTAAGAAATAAAGTGATCCAAACAACAAATCCACTATGTTCTCCTCGAAGCGTCATATTTCTCCACTCTAAAGAGGAATTCGAACCACTTTCTTCTGGCATACAATCTCAGTCTGATGCTTGGACAGCCCAGTCCATGTCGATAATATAGTTAAAGCTTCCTAAAGTTGTTGGCAACAAATCTACGCTCATTTGATGACCAAACAAATTCATTATGCAGTTTTAGACGTTACTATGGATTTCAATCAGCTTTCCATTCGCGAGTTCTATTGAATACTTAACTTCTAATAGGGTTTCTATGACGTTAATTATTTTGCTAAATTTACCTAAAATAAGGCTCCTATAGGTGCCAGTATCAAAGAATACGGAAGCAAAATAGCCATTAACAGAAAACTTACCGTTTACCATGTTGGCGTAATTTCGAGCCTCTCCTGCTGCTCCAATCATGATTGCTTGCTCTTTAATGCTTTCCCCGTTGCTATATCCCTTTTCAGCCTCTTCGTGCTTTCCGTTCCTAATTCCCTTCATCTTAGGATAATTCTTATTGAAGTGTTCCACTTGTCCGCATTGGTAGCATCCCATCTGGGTTGCTAGCTTGCCTTGCTTCCCCTGATAGTTTCTACAGTCCTTTAACTTATGCCTGCCTTTACCACACTTGCGACACTTCACACTATCACAGTTTCCCTGGTGATGAAATCCACACTTGCCACACTTGGCTAGGTTTCCCTAATATCCCTTAGTAGGAACATTCGAGCACGGACCCTTCTGACCTTTAACTTTGCAACACATGGTCATGTGTCCAGTATCCTCGCACTTGTTACATGTCACCTTAGTACAGCTCCCTCGATGGTTATGCTTACATTTGGGGCATTTTGGGCAGTTTTTGGGGTACCCACTGGTAGGATTACTCATACCTTGACTGATCTGCCTCTTTTTGGAGTTACCATTCTCTGAAGTCTGACTTTGATTAACATGATTTGCTTGGATTAACGCGACAACAGCCACACTTCGTCCGATGATAGCTCCCAGTTCCTCTGTTGATAGTAAGAAGGTACCATCCCATTATCGACCACGTCCACCCATTTCTTCTTTATTCATAGCATACAAAAATGATTAAAATGCCAATGTTTATCATTCAAGTATAGTACAAATATCAAATGAAATATAGAACACATAACAAATTTAACTACAACTTTAAATATAATAAACCCGCAACTGACTCGCAATTTCATTAAATTTTAAACCGAGTTCAATTTTTTACAGGTCAAAAGATAGAAAAGACTACTAATCTTTATACAATGCCTTCATAAAAGCGTCTAAGATAGATACTACCTACTACTATTGGCAGATAACACAGGAACCCTCATCCGATGATCACCGAACCCTTGCTCTCCTGGTCCTTCGGAGCCACAGACTCTGGCACAGGTGCAGCTGGCATCTCCTGCTGTGTTAATGCTTCCTTTAGGGCCATGACTCTAGTCGCCATAAGCTCATACCCTGCCAACAGATGCCGAATAGTCTCCTTTTGAATTTGTATCACAGCCTTCAACCCATAAATCTCATCACGCCGTAAAGTGCTACTGTAGCATAGTCGATCAAGATCTCCCTCATACTGACGACGTTCGACATTCACATCGTCCACTCGACGCTACAGGGCGCGAAGTCCACCCTTCAAGTTTGCCATGTCATCCACAAAATGAAACATACACTCCTGGTGTCGTGCAGAGTCCACCCAAAGCTGCGAAAGTCTGCTCTGGTGGGAAAGTGAGTCTTGGCAGAGATGGCGAAGTCCTTATCCCTGAGGTAACACTACTAACGGCGGGAGGCGCACACGATAGATCCGGATGATATCCTCCATATAGGCAGGATACGTCTCCCAGTCGCTGACGCTCAGTGGCCTCCTCCCGATGACCAAAAAAGTACGATCCTGCTCGCCCGATGTTGGATCCAGGGGTCTCTTTCCCTTTGCTCCAGATGGTGCTCCAACATCTGATGGGTTCATCGACATTCCTGCAATATACATCCCGTTTATATTACAGTGAGTAGCTACTTTTTGAATAATCGACAATTATGTCAAACAAGCACTACTAAAATATAGATGTGATGTGATGATGTGATAAGAACAGAGATAGAATATAACAGTAGCACAGATGGTCAACATAGT
>JBCNJP010014525.1:0-10854 GCA_039602395.1 Deinandra increscens subsp. villosa | reverse complement strand
CAGTTAGTACAAGGACTCACATTTTCATCTTGAAACCGACAAACACAAGACTAATGACTTGCCACAACAAAAGCCCTTGACATTTTGTTACCATAACGCCCCTTCACACATCACTTGCATAACTAACTTCCAATCCCAAGACCTGTATCTTGCGAAGATGGTATTTAGTAATTACATGTCTAAAGCTAGATCTTTAAATATCTAAAGAAACGTGAATCTGATAAATCACTGGACTGCGTAAAGCAACTCTCGCACCTAAACGAAATGAGCCAGATGGGCAATGTTTCACCAACAATGGATTGTTGCTTAGCGAAACACATTGACATTACGGTTAGAGTTTTGCATGTTGTCCTTACCTGAATAAGAAAAACATCCTCTAACGTCGGACCCGAGAGTCTGATGGAATATATCATCGACTCGATTATCACAAAATACTTTTCAAACAATCACAGACGAAAGCATCTCCATGCTATCAAAATCTGGAATGACTTTGACAATCGTCTTTGAACTTATGAATAAGTCATAACATCTGGATATTGAGCATTCGATTTCCGTACCGCATGCTACGAAATCGAACAATTTCGTTCTTGAAAACGAAATTTAATTGCCACGTTTTCTTCGTGCAAGTTAGTATCCAAAGGTTTGAAAAGAGAATGATGATAGAAATGTCAATCTGCCTAAAGCAAGTGGGAGTGTCGCCACTGATCCTTACCGGAATAACAATCAAGTGCCGATCTAAAGATCATTTAATTTACTGAGTAAATTTTAAATGACGCCTCAACTGATTTAAGTTTCAAGATTAAAATTAAGTATTGATCATATTATGGCTGAGCAACCACTAACACGATCAATCTCTTGAAACGATTCGAATCATACTAAATATGATACAAAGGAAATCCAATATTTAGATATTGCAAGGAATGTCACCGTAAAGGGTTACGCTACGATCGTAGATGGAAAATCACGTCATCACTGTCAGACACTGATGAAAGGAAATGTTCATTGGTAGAGTACTGATATACTCATTGAGCATTAATAGCCACCTTAATTGAATCTGAACTAGGAATGCCATAAAACATTCAAAGGGTTAATTCGACTCTGTAGATAGTCGGTTAACATGCTCAAGTGATAACACAGTCGTACATGCGCTTACCAAGGGCACTACATTATCACAAGTTCGATTCACTAAAGAAGACTCACTGTTCAAAGATAAACACTGAATCTTAAGAAACAAAAACATTGGCAATCCTAAAACGAAACTCGAGGACATGATAGCGAATTCGTAAGTTCAATGATCAGGCTAGATCAGTGAAATAACACTATTGCATAGTGCGTGAATTATGCATCATACCAGTATTCGGTTTTAGTGTTGGATGTCGAACACTAACGTTTGCACCAAATCATTCGACCTCCTCTAATCTGTTAGATGAAAGTCTGAATTCTGCGTAACGTGTTCGAATTTTATACGTTTTACTATCCATGAATATTCCGTTAATATTCTAAAAGTCCGTAGTCGATCAGACATTGTGGGAGCAACGCCTGAAGCAAGACTATTCTGACTCTGAACTCAAACTATTGACGATCCAGACTCACAAGGCTTCATTAGAGAATGACGTCGGGACGTAACTCGCATCAGATTGTCTTCATGGATTTAATCATAAGACAATTCTGATTAATGGTATACTCAACAGTATCCTTCGACCTGAGATACATGAGCGACCTTCCGTCTGCTAAAGAACATTCTTTGATTGTAGCTTAACGATGTCGCGTAACTGCCATCCATAACGGTTACTTTTGGGAATGGATCTGAAGCTTAGTGGGAGCTGTATGTAGTCAATATGGGATTTTGTACTCTTGCATTAATAATGCAACAGTTTGACATCGTGGGCCCTCTCGTTAGTTCCAAGTGTTAAGTGTAAGGCCTTACCCAAACTTACTGTGTGTTTGATTGGACCACTTCGAACAGTTAAAACGAGAAATACAATGATCGAACATGGAAGAGAATGAATAAATCCATGTCTCTAGTTCGATTGATGTCTTATACAGAAAGGATCTGATGACCTTACAAATACCATAAGTCTAAACTATATCACAAGTTTATTGATATGCCTTGGTTTTTTTTGACTTGAAGTGTCATGACTGGTTGGGACAGCCACGTGTAGCTAGAGCACCTCTGACGGTTTTCTTGATTTATAGTCGCGCTCAGTCCAAGTGGGAGACTGTTGGATTTAGGTGTCCAGACCCGACTAAATCAAGTACCCGACCCGGTCAAGACCCGTAAGAGTTACACCGGAGGCAACGGGTTTTAAAGTCCGCTTACTTTTATAACCGGCAAATTCGCAGAAGAATTAATTATTTGTTTATTAAATGGTTTAATAAATAAATAAATTAATTAGTTAATTATTATTAATCATTAAGATTAATTAAGCGACAAAAGACGTTAAACATTATTACGTCTTAAGACGACAATCAACGAATCAGTAATTTGATTAATATTCGTTAAGTCTCGGTAATCGGAAAATATTTTAACACGTTTAAAATATGTCGATTAATTAAGAGGTTCGATCGTGGATTAATTTAAATCGAGGGACTATATCCGGAAATAAATCAGATATATATATATATATATATATATATATATATATATATATATATATCTGATTGAGGGAGGCGAAACCCTAATCTCAATCAGAGAATTTTCTGCCCCTCCCTCCCTCTGTCTCGAAGCCGACACCGACCACCACCATTGCCCGCCGTCGATCTTTTGTTCTCCGACGATTCGATCACTCAATCGCGAGAACCTTAATCCCTCTATCACCGGTTTATCGTCGTGGTCCATCCTTTCGGATGACATCACGTTACAGACCGAGAAACCCTAACCGCCGCCGTGCCACCCCGTGAGTCCGCCACCGCCTGTCGTCGTCCACCGTCGCCAGCAGCCCGCCGCCGCCATCCTCTCCGTCGCACTGCCGTCGCAGCCCTAACAGGCCGCCGCCCTCCTCGCTGTCGCCGGTTCCCACCGCCGACTCCCTCTGTCGCGAACCGCCACCGTGAGGCGTGTTCGCTCGTCGTCCGCAAACCCTAGTTCGCGCCCAATCCGACGTACGTGATTTTTCCCGGTGCTCGAGCCATCGCGTAGAGAATCCGTAATCTCGAGGAAGTTTCGATTCGTCCGACGAATCACAGCCTGCGTAACCCTAGCGTCATCCGTTGACCTTCGGTGTCTCGAACGTGTGTTTGAATCACCGCTCAGGTATATCTAAACTCGTTATTAGTTTAGATTTTAAATGTTTATTTATTTTATGATTGTATCGCGTTTTTGTTTAACGCGTTTTAGGTGTTTGCGCGTTTGGTGATCGTCGTATCCTGTTGTTTTTGGTTTACGTTAATTAACTGGTTTTCGCGTTTGTAAATTAATTCGTTTTTCGCTGCGTATTAAATTAATATTTAATTTAATTATCTTGAATTTAATTTACTAATTACTCGGTAATTGATTTATTAATTATATGTCGTAAATAATTATTCAATTTAAATTTTTTTTGTTGCTATTACCGAGACCCGAATGCCACTGTCGCAACCCAACAGTTGCGCCATCAGGTAAGCTTTACGTTTATGTTATATTTACATTATCATGTTAGAGGAATCGTCCAACATGTGGCATCAGAGTAATGTTGCTAATCGATTCCTCATTCATTTTGATGTTTATGATTCTACTAATTCTAGATCTGATCACATAATCAAATGGTTCATCATCTGTTTTCTTTTAAAAAAACCCTAAATTTGTCATAACGAATAAAAACGCTTCACAAGGTCGGTTCCTGTTAAAACATCATTTCGCCTAAACTGTATGTGGAGCGAAAACGAGTCGTTACCCTGTAACGGCTCGTTATGGTTTATTTTTTTGAAACAAAAACGAGTCGTTACCCATGTAACGACTCGTTACGACCTAATATTTTCAAATTCGTAACTCAACTTCATAACGGGTCGTTTCCCTGTAATACCCCATTACAAAGTTTTGACCAACTGAAATCCTGACCCACTGTTGGTTTCTTGTTTCGTTTAAACTTTAACTAATTATGTTTTTACAAAACCTAAAATAAAATTGTGCCAAAACTTGTTTTCGTTTTAAAATTGTGCGCTGAGAGCAAAACGAGCCGTTAATTTTTTTTTAAACCTGTAAATGTGCTCCATAACGCCTCGTTTCCGTATCACACGCCATTACGAAAGTTTTGACCAGTAGAATCCTAATGGTTCACAGTTAATGATTTTGCTTCTAATTCCTGATTGTTTTATTTTAAACCTCAGTTGTTTCTGTTTTTACAAAACCCAACACCACTTAAATCAGTTAACTAATTAACTAGTCCTAATTAAACTGATAGTATCTTAGTCGATAACGAGTCGTTTCCCTGTAACGTTCCGTTATGATTTTCTATTTCTTTTCAAGTTGATAACATTTTTAAAGGTTTTAATTATGGCCAAAACCAAATCAGTGAGAAAGACATATATAAAATTGCTTTCACCGTACCAATAGGACATTATGAATGTAATGTAATGCCCTTTGGCCTCAAAATGCCCCATGTAAGTTTCAGAATATGATGAATGATATTTTCATACCATAGAGTGAATTTATTATTGTTTACATATGTGATATTCTTGTGTTTTCAAAAAAATTGAAACTCATTTCAAGCATTTAGAAGTTTTTAAAATTATAATAATTCAAAATGTTCTGATGATATCTAGACCAAAGATGTTATTATTTCAAACCAATATAAGATTTTAAGCCCATAATATTGAAAGAGGAAATATTATTCTTATTAATAAAAGTACTGAATTTGCTTCTAAGTTTCCTGATAATATTATAAATAAAACTCAGTTACAGAGATTTTTAGGGAGTCTAAATTATATTTCTTCATATTACAAAAATTTAGTAAAAGATATAGTTGTATTATATGATAGACTAAAAAAATAATCTTAAACTTCGGTATGATGTTCATACAAAAGCGATCTAAAAAACTAAACAAAATGATAAGAATTTGCCATGCTTAATACTCGCAAACCCAAATTGGGAAAAATTTATAGAACAGATGCTTCTAATATTGGCTAAGGAAGAATATTGAAACAAATTTCTCCAACTGGTAAACAAGAATATCTTGTTCGATATCATTCAGGGAAGTGGAATAATAGTCAAAGGAATTTTTCTACAATAGCCAAAGAAATCTTATTTAGCCCCATTTGGTTTTAAAATAATATATAAAAAGGGTACTAATAATAGTTTACCCGATTTTCTTACCAGTGAATTCCTACAATGAAGAACCCGTTAACTAAATGTCTTTTGAAACTCGATGAAGAGGTCGATGTCAAGAAGTGGTTTATAAGTCACTGGATATGGGTAATTAACCAGTTATGGGAAAGTGATATGAAACCTAATTAAAAGGAGTATATTAATACAAGACTTAAAAAATATTAAAAAAATAGGAAAAGATTAGCTGAGCTAGAGGCTAACAAAAAGATAATATCTTGTTGATAATATTTTGCAGGTATCCATGTCGAAAAACAGGATTAAAACTCCGTTAAAATTAGTTATATTAGTGAAGAAATAAATAAATACAGAATATATGTTTTCCGCTGTAAATGGATGATATCATATTTATTAGTTAAGGTTTTTACACCTTAGTGTACAAAATCATGGCTATTGGACCTATTGGTAGGGGTTTAAGTTTGAAGTATTTTATCCCTGACTAATGACTATACAAAATAAAGGCACTATAGGGGATTAAGTTAAAGTATTTCATTCCTGGCTATACAAAATAAAGGCCAAAAGGCTGCAGCATTTGAACTTCTTCTTAAGCAGCTTTCTCTTTGAGTTTCTTTGGAGTGGTTCTGCTGCTGCTATCTGTATATATATTGAAGTTAGTTAGTTTTAATTGGTTAGGTAATTTGCTTGTTAGTGTTCTATTTTTGGGTACCTGGAGAGTTTGTTGAGTGTTTGCGGGTTGGTTTTCCAGCTGGAGTTTGTGGTTCTGGCAGGGGTAGCAACTGAATTGTGTTCTTAAGCTGGCTTTTGATTGTTTTTGTTTCAATCTGTCTAGTGACTGCCGGTGCATCGTGCCTGAGTCGGATGATGTATTTCATTGTTGAACCAAGGAGAAAAAGCATTGGCTGAGGAATTCTTGTTGGGTTGTCAGCTTCCATGTTCCAGGTTTAAAGTTAAATGGTTGATTATTTATCATAAGTATATTGGTGAACAGAGTGTACCTTGGTATTTGGTGACTTTGACTGCAGCTAAAGCTAGGATTTGTCCATTGATGTTCTCTTTCGTGAAGGATAGTGCTACTAATTGCCAGAGCGTTAAAACAATTTCATAGCCACTGCAATGAAGTTTATGAATATTAGATTAGAGGTTGTAGATGTATTTTGATAAAGATGTAAATTTTCATAAGTTCTGACTCATTAGTATATTGTTATAAGTAAATTTATAGTAAAATGAGAAGATATAGTGCAGGTTACAATGAAAATGCAAATGAAAGTCATTTTTCATGAGCTGTGATTTTCATCACAAAACTGGAAGAGTAAGTACAATGTAACTTTCAAAAAATATTATAACAAACAAAAAGTAATTAAGCAACATACTTTGTTAGTATATTTAATAAAAGGTGTTATATTAAATCACATAGAATCCATTGTTGACCCATATTTATGATAAAATGGTCAAAGTAAAGACCTAAGGTTCAAATATTTCTCCTGCACATATCTATTAAAACAGTCATTCAATATTTTATTAATGCAGTTATATCAACATTTGGATCATATGAACTATAATAAAAACTCCAGAGACAAAACAGTTAAGGAGTAAATGTGTACACTTCTAATTTGTTTTGCTAGAATTTTGATCAAAGTATCAACTAAAACAGTCATTCAATATTGTACTAAAGGAACAAACAGTTGTCAAAGGAAGTTTAAAAACATTTCGATATGAATACAGTGACGCCGACTCACAGATTACAAAAAGTTGTAGATATTAACATCTACTAAACATTCAGAAAAAGGTATATACTGGACATGCTTATGTGCTTGATACAAATCAGGTCCGCCTTAATGACAGGAAATCCAATAGCTAACCTCTTATTCTTAGTACAATCAACAATTGTATAAATGGCCATTTTTGTAATAATCTTTTTTGAAGTAAACATGTCTCTAATTTTGAATTGATTATAGCAGCCCTCATATGCTTTTTAAAATCTCTAAAACTCGAAGTTGAAGACCATCCCTAATTGGAAAACTATTAACACCTACATCTATAACCACAATCTAGTAACAGTGAAGTGTAACTGTAAGTGGCGACAATTCAAAACAGAGACCTAGGTCATAAAAGAACTTAACCAAATTCCAACATGCAAGACCAAAGAACAAAATCAATTGAAAAAAGTACCCTATTACAACACTAAAAGCAATGACATATAAATTTAACGATAGTCAATTTTAGCGGAAGCATGTAAATAAATAACAAAACAGTGATACTAAATCATACAACTAACAAAGGGAACACATAATGTGGCGTCCAAAGGCAACAACCTACAAACAACATACCGATTAGTCAAGGTAGGTAACTTAAAAATGGCAATTGGAACCGCAGAAACAACAATCGAAGAAGCAGGAGTCAGAGGACCAAGAGATACCTGCGCGTAGAAGATGAGAAAGAAAAAGCTATAAAAAAAAGAAAGAGGAGCATATATAGTCAATGTAGTCTTTCGTTGTCAAAAGAAAGAAAATCCATGTGGCCAAGAAACACGTCTACACACCAAATGTATCACACCGCAAAAGTAAAAACACCAAAAGAAAAAAAATCAGAAAGAAAAGGCCAGCAAAAAGAAAACAAAACACAGACATTGACATTAGAAAGACTCGAAGACACGACCTTTAGCTTCAAGAGAAAACAACAAACCACCCGCACACATACACATCTGAGAAGGTAAGCGGAAAACAAATATGTAAACTAATAGAAAAGCAGGGGCAGCAAAAAATAAGTAAGAACATCAACCAACCACGTGGCAACTTGCACACGTGGCACTCCGTTACTGGGCAAGACGAAATACAGTAAAACCTCTCACAGCTAGGGAATTATTAATGTTAATATATATAATACCTTGTATATGTCATGAGCTTCCCTGCAGACAAAAAAAAAAAAAAAAAAAAAACCAATAGTAAACCATAAACGAACATGATGAGAAGTTGTAGGGAGTATAGAAACTTACCATTGGATTTGGCTTCATTACTCTTCTCAAGCGCTTCAACCTGCTCAGGTATACAGCAAACATGACCATTACCATCATCAGCCACACAAAACTCCATAGAAAACAATGCCCTGATTTCTTCTCTCTGCCAAAAACAACCAAACCGCAACTTTAAATGAGTCAAATATGCACTCACAAATTTCATAAAAAATAAGAGTTTACTAAAAGATTAAAACATGACTTATTACAGCTCATCAGTTTGTAATAAGAAATATAAAAAAGAGAAATAATTTATAATAAACATATGCTAACCTTCTTTAACCTCACCTAAAGTGAATAACTTCACCTTAATTCTAAAAGATAATGAAGAAAGAATGAGATGACATTGTGTTTAACCATGTCATCGTAACACTAAGTCAAATATGGATTTAAGTGAACCTCGATTCCTTGTTTTACAATACATAATAAACGAAATAAATAAAGTAATAAAAGACAAAGCAAATGGTTTAGAAACCGCAATGCGAAACCCAAGCCCTAAACCAACCTTTTTAGGATGACCTTATGGAAGAGACCTCCTATATATGATCAATCTGAAGTAGAATCATAAATTTAGGCAATAAAACATGAAATTTTCAAGTGAAAATTACATAAAAACGTATTAACTTCATCTAATATACGTTCACAGCAGCAGAAGATACTAAGAGAAACTACCAATGCTTAAAAAACTTGTAGAAACAAAATATTTTACACCATAAGAACAATCAATAACAAAAAAATAAATATTAAAACTTAACACACAACAACATGAATACTACTAAAAAGGATATTCGATAAAAGATACAATAAAGAGAGCACTCACTGATAGCAAAGACAGCTACCATAGCACAAAACACGGTAGCAAGTTGCAAAAGACCAACCTACAAAAATAAAGCAGAAGAAATCAATCGGAAATATGTAAATGAACAAAAATTAGGAGCCAAATACATCATAATATAAGACAACTATATTCTACAGCTAAAACAACAAATAGTCATACAACTAATAAGGAAAACATGCACATGAAACAGAGGCAAGGAGTAAAGATCATCATCATCAAATATTGTTATTGTGATAAGGTTTAGGTCTCACAAAAGTTCAGAAAATCAAACATGTTATTATAATATAAATAATACCAACACATAATATGAAATTATACCAAAACAATCGGCTAGGTTTAATCAAAATTGAACCCGAAGTTGCGACTTAACAGGTCTCTTTGCCTGCATAAGTCGAAAATAAAGGTCGAAATCGAAGCCCTAAAATGGAAATATACCAAACCCCAGGAACAGATTGAAGCCTCACAACGCACCTGAGCAAATCGAAATGGAACGTCAAGGTGCAACTCAAGATTTGAGATCCCTTTGGCTGTATCAATAGAAAATAGAGGTTGAAATCAAAAACTTTCAATAAGGAGTACAACACACGCAAGTCTAAAAGTCAATTAGCAATCATAGTACTTAAAAACAATATACAAATTAGTAGAGTTGAGCATAAAGCTAAATTCTAATTAGCAGATTTCAAGGGTAAAAAATGGACCTATTTTGAAACGAAACAGAAATAAAACTGGAGGCTTACATCAAGAACATGGAGGAGTTCATTGACCAAATCGGAGGGATGCCATAGCTTATTTCCTAACTCCTTAAGTTGTTGTTCTAACTCAACATCTGTAGACATCATCTTCAGTTACCCTTACCCTATTGGATCTTCTCCAAGTACGAAATCAATCAATTCAACCTCAATCTCCTCGCACTATTCAAAACCCTAAGAAAAATAACAGTGAAATTTGTCGATGAAGCTCCTTCCGATCGTCATCTTCAATATAACAAATAAGCGTAAAAATATACCAAATAAAAGAGAAAAAACAATTTTCTAACCTCCGATGATCTTCTAATTCATTGGATATATCAGATCTTCGAGCGGCTCAAGCATGCAGACCGCCATCGCCTTCCATCGACCACTAACACCCGTCGCCGCCTTCCACCTTCCGCCTCTCAAAGCCAAATCACCATAATCAGACTTGTACACACAAAAAATAAGCCTAAACGGAAAAGTCGAAGATCATAAGCAGTCGACGGAAGAAGAATCGAAGGTCAAAGGCCGTGGAAGCAAAGCGATTTGTATCGGTGTATGTGAGTGGGAACGAAGAAATCTGGGTGAAATAGGATTGCACCGCCCAATCAACCAATAATATGTAAACATGAACTAAAAGTTGATGACATGTAAAAATCTCATTGATCCAACGAAGTACAGTAATTACGTGAGTAGAGCACTAAATTGGAATTGTTATATATATAAATTCCAGTATCTCTGAACCACATCATAAGTGGTTAAAAGAACTAAATATTTATTATAATCTTATTGAAAATTTTCAGAATCAAATAAAGATTCTTGAAGAAAAGAAAGTCATACTCTCTTGTGCCTAATCTCCTTATATCTATTTTAAGAATGAAAGGTCCTATCAAAATAACATATAATAATATGCTAACAGAAAAAGAAGACTATAAGGCTTTTATATTAGCTAGAATTTATCCGATTCAAAATATTGAGTCTAATAATGATATTCCGGGCAAACGAGGGGAATCGA
>JBCNJP010014524.1:0-10855 GCA_039602395.1 Deinandra increscens subsp. villosa | reverse complement strand
GAAGGAAAACTCACGGCTGAAAAAAATCCTCTAGGTCAACCTAGGGCAATACGTTCGAAGCTGAAACTTAAACCCATGACTTCTTAGTTGGGAAGTCAAGTGGGTGCCATTGAACTAAATATCCTTTAGTACACTTATCATTTATGAAATAAATATTTATATATCTTTTTATGTAATAATAATTTGCTTATAACTTTATCAATAGTATTAATCCCAGATACTTCTCTCATGGTCTTTTTTTCATATTTACCTATATCTGGCAATATGGCATAGTGAAAGTTATTATTTCCATGCCTATCACCCCGTTCCAGAGTTTATTTTAAAGAGGGAAAAGAAAGGAAGTTAAAGGAAATACAAACACACTTGTGTTTTTGAGTTTCATTTAAGGAAAGAAAATAAATGAAGTTAAAATATGTGGTGTTCCATTAAGAAAGGAAATTGAGAGAAAACAAGGTCAAAATTGTATGATTTTCTTTCATCTCAATTTGGAGAGAAAGTGAAGAGAAAGAAAATGAAACACATATCTTTCTTTTCTTTATTTTCCTTCCCACCATTCTCGTTCTTTTCTTTTATTTTCTTTTCTCAAGTGAACTTGGAACAGGGCGTATGTGTTGTTGAATATCTTAATTTCAGCCTTAAAATTTTTCTTTTTGTTTATAGCCGTTTATAAATTTCGATTCTTATCAATCCACTCTCTTGACACTAGCTCCCGTGCTAAATAAACAAAAAATGGTATAACCATCAATAAATAAATTTCGATTCTTATCAATGCTCCTTCTTTCTCGTCGTTACCAGGGAGACCATGGAGTTTCTTGTCACTACAAAGCTGTTATTGAAACTCGAAGTATATAACACCCGCCATGAAGTATCTCCACTTCACATAACCGCCTCCTTATGATTTCAAAACCCATAGTTACTGTCAACTTCTTTGTCTCCCTAAGTCCCTAGCTAGCTTGTTTACTCCACCAACCGCTAGTGGATAACATCTTAATCCTAATTCTCCCTTCACCTGTTTCATATCAGCGTATTTGTTAGTTTGTTACTGAGCCATTGAGGTGGTCAAACCAAAGGGGTGGGGTTGATGCCTGATAAAATGACCCCAATCACCTTTATATCATGTCAAAATTTAGAATTCATATAATGGTGTAAATCGCATCAACTTGACACCAAACAGTGCGCTTTTTTTTTCGTGAAACAATTGGATTCCTCTCAAAGTAAAGATTCATGTGGAGAGCTTGTATGGGTCAGATCCCTACGCCATAGCCGGTAGGAATTGTGGTGCCCAACAACTTGTGCTCTCTGTCATGAAATCTCAAAAACCAGTGTGCATTTGTTTACTTTCTGTTTAGCCCTGAGTGGTTTCTGGTTGAGGATATCTGCTTGGCTCAAAGTCCATCAGATCCAGACTTTTGGTTTTAAAGACTTGCAGGAATTACCTCAAGTGTTGCCAATTTGCCATGCAGTGAATCCAAGCGGCCATGGTTATTTCTTGTTGGTGTATTTGGAGGGTGAGAAATAATCCAATCGATAACAATAAAAAGGTCAGAAAGATCAACGTTAGAGATTGGAGAGTCTGTAATTTTCAGATATAGCTTGTTAATTTTTTGTTGTTCTGGTGAACTTTGCCTGTTTTCGGGAGCTAGTTTCTTGCTGGTCTCAGTTTATAAAATTGCAGTCCTAACTTTTGAAAAACTGAGGCTATAAACTAAGTATTTAGCCTTTTGATATGAAAAAGAAAATATATTTATAAAGGATTAAAGTTACATTAAAATAATAGTAACTGAACAAAAAGAGCAACAAGTGAATCAAAATCACAATCACAAACAGATGATGCAAGCGAAACATATGGTTATTTATTAGCACCAGTCACAGGCACCCCTGAAAAAAAATCTCAATTACATATAAGGTTCACATTATTTTCCACACACAAATTAATCTAACAATTGAGAGTAACTCCATTAACTCATCTTCTTCTGCAGATGAATCATGATGATGATGATCATATGGTTGTTTTGTACACAAACCAAAACAGAGCAAAGCACACAGAGCTAGATAAAACTAACTGACAGGAGACTTGTTTTCAACAGTCTTTGGAGATGAATTAATTGCATTAATACTATAGTACCCCTCCTGTGAATCTGCCTGCCATTTTTTCTGGACATGAATCCCTTGTAGTTCTCTTCACCCCATTTGTCCATATGAAATACTAGAAAAAAAATCATGGATAAACCCTAGAGGAGGAAAAAAGAAAGAAAGAAAGAAAGAAAGCCCTAAAGGCTAAGAATCTTGATTTCATCAAATTGCAGAAACCCTAAAATCACGCAGCAGCTAAAACAACTAAACCCTAATTCCTGAAATGCTGACAATCCTCCACACGCAAAATCAACAAATTACAACATGCATATTTATATAGATATTGACAGCAACCAATACCGATTGTGAATTCAGCGATTGTCGTCATCCTTCCCGCCGGAAGACTGTGGCGGAGGGCCGGAGAGTGAGGCGAGCAAATTCAAATGTCCATGGGTTATCGGGAGGTAATTCCCAACCCTAGCCGCCGACGCCTCGCCCATTGGCTGCTGGTGGTGGTGGATGTACCTCCCCTGCTGCGCCGCCATCACATTCGACGGAGACACCACCGTCTCCGGAGGCGCCGCCGCGAAGCTCCACACCTGGCCGAAATCAGGTCTCCCTGGCAGCGCCCAAAACCCTCCCCCTCCGCCGCCGCCGACGCCGACGCCGACGGAGCCGTCTTCTTTTCCTCCTCCTCCTCCGTCAAGTCCGTCTTCTTCCGGCCGGAGGCGTTTCCCGAGGATAAACGGCGTCGGAGAGATTAGGTGTTGGTGGTGCTGCGAGGGCGATTTCTGATCAAGCGCCACCGAGAGCGACGAATTAACGTTGGAATTCCTAACAGCAACTGAAACGGTGGAGAAGCTGGCCGGCGTGGTCCCGGTGCCGGTGGCGGCGATAATGGAGGGCTCGGCTTGACGGAGGAGCCACTCGATGGTCTGGCCGTCGGACTTGTGGCCGAGCTCGCGAGTGAGCTGGAAAACCCTAGCGGCGCAGATGATCGGCATGCGGATGCGCCGGCCTCGTCCGTCGACCTTGCTGTGGCGATCCTTGGCCGGTGGTTTTTTGACGGATAAAACGCCGTTAGACGGAGGAGGAGGCTGTTGTTGTCTGTGAGTATCGATAATTCCGGCGTTAGGGAGGCCGTTAGCCGCTCCTTCTGAAGTTGACATAATAGTAATCTGTAGAGTGAAAAGGGGAAGGAGGAGATAAGGGTTTTAGGGAGGGAGGGAGGGAGAAATAGAACAGTGAAGAAGAAGGGGGAAACAGGGGAGGTCTAATGATTGAGCTGGTGGATACAGGAGGGCACATGGGTGGTGGGTCACACCTATGGTGATACAACTCAATACTTCACGCGCCACGCGCACTCACGCGCCGATGGGACCATATCAGTGGAAAGCATACTATATTATACACATGATGTTTGTGTATATAAAATTATAAATTGTAGGTTCTCTTACAAAAACTACAACTATATGTATAAAAGCTTGAAACTGAGAAGTGAGAATTGATTGGCAAATAATGTTCGTCATCGTTATTTCAATAATCCAGTATTAGGAGGCCAAGCTCGGTATATAAAAAATTTAGAAGAACAAAGTAAAAATTAACACTACGAAGCTGAAAACAAGGGGTCCGTGCCTTTCCGGGTCCCTAAGAAAGCTCCGCACTTGCTTAAAATCGACAAAAAAGTTACTCTGATAATTGGTGAAAACTATTAGAATTAAAGGTAAAAGGTAGTGCTGAAGGTACCAACCTAGAAATTTGTCATCAGATTCAAAAAGGGAGACAAATTAAGTCCTTGATATATTTGACTTAAGAGTTAAGATCATTGCTAGAATTAGGAGTATAGCGTATAGATTGAGGTTACCTGATGATATGTGTGGAATTCATGACGCTTTCCACATTTCTAATCTACGAAAATGCTTAGCGAACAAATAGTTGGCAATACCATTGGATGATGTTTAGATCGATGATAAATTGAATATGTTTGAGAAACTTAAGTGTCAGATCAAGAAATTGAGACGAAAGCATACCCCGATTGTAAAACTCATATAGGATGTTCATCATGGCTCTGATCGAGTTCACATGAGAACTTGATGCTAATATGCGGAATAGATATTCACAATTATTGGATGAATAACTAAATTTTGCGGAAAAAAGTAGTAATAAGAATGAGAGAATGTTACAATCGTGATGTCTTTGACATAACTATGTGTGTAGGCACACGACCGTGTGAGACATGTGGTCGAAATTTCATCGAATATGTGGGTTGGTTGCTAAGAATAAAAGAGTGTCCTGGTAAATTGTTCAGCACGTCCATGTGCTTAAGTAACACGATTGTGTGACCTGGTGAACAAGAAATGGTTTCTCTTATGCTCTTACTCTCTTCTAACCAAGAAACCTCAGATCTTCAGTCACCCAACATAACCTCGGATCTACAATCAGATTAAAACAAAACATTAAAGGAAAGCATAAACAGAAAACGATTTCATCATCAAACATGGCTTAGATCTACAAGCAATGAAACAAAGAGGGACACCTACCATTGCTGCAAATCTTTGCCTCGCCAAGATGAAGGTTATCACATCCATGCTCCAATCAATCTAGACATACATCACATCCAATTTATAAAAGTCCATTTCCATAAGCAATGCGAAAAAAAAAAGACGAACAACAAAATAAAAATCATTGGCTTCTCATTTGAGACAGCCTCAGACCGTCAAACATATAATCTAATATTGAGCCAACGGATGGAGTTAACAAACCACACTTAGCAAAATAGAAAGCAAGCATAGAGACCACAAGAAAATCAGATCCGTAAATAACATAAAGCGAACCACAAACCACCACCACAATCAGTCATAATCACATGCACTTGCCAAATCGAACCATCAAATCCGTACACTGCGGCCTACAACACACACCGCCGCACACTTCAACTACTACTGAGATTTTCAGATGTGGAGCTCACATGACGCATACGAGTGGTGGGAGCAACGAGGGTGTTGTTGGGCAACGATGAAGCGAGGAAGAAGACGCTGAGCCACAAGGCGACGATGGAAACGCTAGCGGCTGATGGAAGTGCAATAAGGCGAAGATGAGAGAGAAGGAGGGAAAATACGGGTGGGTTATGAGAGAATGAGAAAGACCTGGTAAACAAAATCCCAAAGACGCGTGTAATTGAAAAACACACGTGTTTCCTTAAAAAAACAATATAAACATTTTCCTCAACTCACATTCTAACACTTGTTTTTGTTTATATATAAAAAAGGGATGAAAGTTGAAAGATAAGTATAACACATTTGGAAAGATGCGACTAGGGTGATGTTATGGTACTAAAGGGGATAGAGGGCGCGGATATGTGGAAACACCGCCCCTTATTGGTACCGCTAAAATACATCAAGGAGTGGGGTCTTCATACCGATTCAACCCAAGTTGTCAAAATATACAGCCCCTTATTGGTACCGCTAATTATGAAGTCGTTAATATACATATAAATCATTGACTAGCTGTTGGGCTTAAAAAAGTTTAGTTACTAGCATTCATATCCTGTAAATACCAACTTCAATCTTAATATTGTTCACACAATAAATCACACCAACATTTATCATTCTCTTTCCAAAATTCAATCTCCACTTCTTACTTTATTTCTTCAACCCAATTGAATGGATTCAACCACTAGTCCTGGTATAAAATCAGATTCTTACCGAACAAAAACCAACGATCAAGCCTAAGTGAACCTGTCAATATTATATAATTCTAACCCCTTTTCCCATACCAATCCCAATTTGGTTAATTTTCACAGAAAGTATTTTTCCACTCAGAAATATCAGTCTTATACTGTATACATGAATGTTACATTCATAGCAATTTAATATCGAAGAAAACAACCGGCATTCCCATAAATGTGATGCATTTAGGGATTAAATGCAGTTGTATTTAATGCACCTCTCGATGACTTTTTAAGATTTCTTTAAACTTCATTTGGTTGGTAGTTTTTTAAAGTTCCAGTACTCAAGTTATAAAAACTTACACTAGAGTAAAAACATATCTCTCTTGGGTTAGAATTATATCTAACCCACAAATAACTTCAGAATTAAACAACATAAGGGTGGGGAAGTGGTTGAATTTTTTGGTTGAAGTAGAATTGGTTATAAACTTATAAACTTATAACCAACAGGAGTGGGCCACGCATGAGAGAAAGAAAAAAATACAATCTAAGTAGAATTTTGAAAGATTTTGTAAGGGAGTGGTAGGATTAAAATTGTAGAGGTAAAAATGAGATGAGACCCACAAAAAACACACACCCACACAACTAGAACTCACGGCTACATGTAGCAGTGAATCCTTGAAAATACAAGCCACTGGAGAGTAGCCGTTCTTGTGGTGGTGGAGTAGCCAGCGGCTATTTGAGTTTGTCGTGGGAACTGGGCTCCCACTCCGCCCCTAATTAACCGTTCAAATTAATAATAACATATTAGGATTTGATTACAACCACTAGTTTAGCGTAGTGGTAAAGGTGTATCACCCTTTACCATGAGGTATTGTTTTTAAATCTCACTTATAACAAAAGAATAAAAAATGGCGGGGGTTACAAGTTGGGCCAAAGGGTTTTCTCACCATTTGTGAGTTTCCTCCTCTGATGGAGATTATAAATGATCGGGTGGGTGGTGTAACGTCCCTGATGTAGCTTAGAGATGATCGGATGGGTGGTGTAATGTCCCCATCAGTGATCCAAATTTACCGTTCAGAAAAAAATATTAGGATTTGATTAGAAATTTCAAAGAAAAAAGGTGAAGAACCAAAATGATTATATATCTTGGTCCAGGTGCCATGCTAATCGAGTGAGTATTACTATATTAGAGTTATATATCATTTCTATATGTTTTGGCGTCTGCTTTGGTAATTAGGTGTAACTAATATTGTTGCATAATGTTGTGGCGTGTTTAAAAGTGTATTTTGTTATCGAAATGGTTTGGGTTAATTTGGGAGCGTGTTGGTCCTCAACAATACAAGGATGTGTTGCATGAGATATTTCTTAGCATATTATGTTGCATCTGGAAAGCGAGAAGTAACCATTGGCGGAGCTTGGGCGAAAAGTTTGAGGGAGCGAAAAGTCACGGATCCTAATCTTGAGATAAAAAAAAATTCAAAAATCGCGAAAATTAGCACTACGGCCGAAAAAAACCGGAGGGGCGGTCGCCCCCCCCGGGTGTCCACTAAGCTCCGCCCTTGGAAGTAACCGATTGTTTCATAATAGGAGAATCAAAGCGCAAGAGGTGTTGGCGGATGTGAAGGCTATTAGAGTATTAAAGATTAGGATTTTGATGAGAGGTTGATTGGGAGCGGTAAAATGTGATCAATTCCATGATTTTATGTGTTTTAGCATATGGAATATGGGTACTTTGAGTTTGTGATTGATTTCAGATCCCGTATGCATAAAGGAAGCATTTTGGATGTTTTTCGGGAGCTAAATGCATGTTCGGAGTTTAGGATTGAAGCTCGGAGTGAAGATTGGGAGCAATTGGGAAAAGACCAAGTCAGGGCGCCCCCTGAGGCCATCAGGGCGCCCAAAGCGCCCTCCAGCATGTGTACAGGAGCGCAAATCAGCAGCTAAGCTCTAGATTTTTGCAGGCAGAGCGCACTGTGCGCCCTATAGGGCGCACTGGGCGCCCTCCTCGACGCAATTCCGGATTTTTTCCTTTTTTTGTTGGTATTTAAGCCATACTTTTAGGTTTTCGAAAGGACTTTTGATTCCAGCCGTTTTTGGGGTTTTAGGAGGCGATTTTGGCACCGAGAACACAACCGGATTACCAGGTTTTCATGTTTCAATTGTTTGTTTCGATCATAGATTTTGTTTGGATCATGAACATGAGTAGCTAAACTACCCGTGATTCTCTCCGGGTGTAGAGTTGTTGATTTATGGATTGTTTCTTGATTGTTTAACATTCTAGGATTGTTTTAGTTGGTAATTCAAGTCTGGTTTTCTCCTTGTAAAGAATTCACACATCACAGCCTTTAACTGTGAATGGATTTGTTGATGTGCACGTTCTGACCAATTAAGTTAGTCCTCACATTTTCATAAGATTAAATCTTCGCACAGTCCCTCTTAAGGACTTCCTAGTAATCAATCAAGTGCAATCTAAATTTCATAAGCTTGAACCCGGAGAGGATCATCTTTCCTCCATAAGTTTACAAACCTAATTTCAATTCAAATTTACATTTTTCAGCAATTGCTAAGTTTAGTCTTTTCAATATTAATCCAAACCAAAGAATCAACTTTTTCATTTCGTAGTTTTTAATCTAGTTAAAAATACAATCAATTGGACAACATCACCAACCACAAACTCTTCGTGGTTCGACACCCTGCTTACCCTATCTAATAAGGTAATTAGGATCACAATTCTTCTATCTTTGATCGGTACCTTCGACGCCGATCAGGTTTCAAGAATTTTGGCTTTGATTACCATATAAGAATATGGAATGATTGAATAACTGAATTAATATTATTAATAAAAAAAATTACATTATATAGATAATGAAATCTAAACCCTAATACCCAATGGGCCCTCGTATTAATTAACCATAATAATAATATTTAATAAAGGCTTTGTCTTACTTATGGATTAAAAATAGGAAAAAAATTGTATTGTATTACTTGGGAGAGTTGGTGTACTTTATCTTTTGATATTAATATATAACTCCATCACCTTGCTAGTTTTCTTTTTAACGGGTTTTTTTTTTTTTTTTTTGTTGCTTACCTTAATTGTGTGCTTTATGTTTATATGTGGTGGAGTCTAGTCTTCAACACTCAATTGTGTTGGGACTTGATCAATGTGTGTCTATTAAAGGCGGGTGATGTTCCTAATTATCAAGGTTAAACATGTTATAATAGGAAACTTGTAATAATGTGATTTTGTGGTGTTGATTTGTGTATGCAGTGGCGGATCTTGAATTTTTTTTTCATGGGTGACCGAAAATTTGTGGTGACCGAATCAATATATAAAAAAAAAATTAGTGGTGACCCGACACGATATATATACAAATTTTCTTCGTAAAACGCGTATATATAAAAAATTTCTTCGTAAAACACGTATACTTGGTACCTCTGGACAAAAAACCAGTAGTGACCGAAGTCACTGCTGGGACTAACTAAGATTCGCCCCTGTGTGTACGATGCGTAACTTAGAACTCTTTAATGTAAGTTAACTTCTACAAGGAGGTGTGAGGGCACTAAAGATAATTAAAAATAAATCTTGACATAGGGTCGTTGCGTTCATACAATCTAGTTTTATGTTTAACAATGATTTTATTTGGGTGAGATACTTATGGTGGTTTGTGCCTTTCTTTTATTTACATTTAGAATTTAGGTCTGGTTTGATCTTGAACTATTTATCGTGATATATCCAATAAGTCACATTCTCCTACTTTGAGGTGTGACAACTGTATACACACACGCGAACAAAAACTTGGCAATGAAACAAATAAAATGACAGGTAGGGCCAAAACAAAATTGAGGGATAAAAGACATTAAATTGTTTGACTTTTTTATGTTTTATATAATTCCTCCATTTATTTTAGATTAAGTAATTTTTAAATATTTTATTAAACTTAAAATTTACATCATAATAGTTTTATTATATTAATAATCTGAGTACAATTTGTTGTATAAATTAACAATTTTTTTTTTATAAACGTTGTTTCGTTGTGCATATTTCGTAGGTTAATTATTGACTTATTGTAGCGTACTTAGTAGCACAAATATATGTATAGCATAATAACAAGCAACATGGTTTTGTGCATAAAATTCGTACTCAGCAAGTTCTTATTAGAGGAACTGACATGAGAATGATAGTTGGAGGATTACGATTCTTGAGGTTTCAAGTTTAAGGGTTTTTCTAAGTGGTCGGTTTTTATTTTTCATAATGTTTCTGGATGAGTCAAGCCTAGAGTGTGAATCTACTATGGACGGTTACGATCCCATCTCATGAAATCTCACTTGGGTATTGAAAATTTAAAGGTAGTTTCAAATGTCCATTCAAAAAAAAGAAAAAAAAAAAGAAATCCGTACGTTACGTTATTATAGTGTGTAATAAGCTAGCGTGGTTATAACATCAATTTTATATCATCACATAAACCCCATCCCAAGACACACGTTCACTGGGGCATGCCGAACCCATGGGCCATGGTCACTCCATGGGGTCGTATGACACCCATTAATTTTTTCTTTAATTGTGTATGTATTCCATCTAATCTTAACTGATGCCCAACATAATTTGTTCCTCGGACCCCTTGAACTTTTGATGATGACATCAACCTTTAAAAAAATTCAAATTTTAAAAAGAGTTAATAGTCATTTTCGTCCATGTGGTTTGGAGGTGTTTGTCATTTTCATCCATAAAGTTTTTCTTGTTCTTAGTCTCCTCTCTGAGGTTTTAGAATCTTAACATTTTTATCTACCTTGTTAAGCCACTCAATTTCCTATTACATCACCGTTTAAAATTAGGGTAATTTTGTAAATTAACAGATACTTAAACTATAACCCATTTATCAACCTGTCTCCCTCTTCACAATGCATCTTGGATTTGAAACACGTGTTTCACGTTGTTATGGTCCTGTGTCTGAATCTTTACATATGGCATTTAGTAGATGTTAGCGATCTATGATGAATCATAAAAGTTGCGTTAGTTTAATTGATACAGATCCGGATGATCTCTATCCCGAACCCACGACTATATCTTTAATTTAGTAGTTTAATTGATACGGATCCGGATGATCTATATTG
>JBCNJP010014523.1:0-10856 GCA_039602395.1 Deinandra increscens subsp. villosa | reverse complement strand
TGTATTAGATAACTTCAGGTATTATTATTATGTTATCTGTTTATATTAAAGTAACGATTCAGGATTCGATCAACATGTTGCATATATGCGACATGGTGTGTTGCATATGTTGCATATATGCAATATAGTTAGACTTCCAATGGTTTTCCAGCTTTCTAAATAAGATATGTTTTTTACTGATCTTTATCTTATACGTATGTATGTAAGTATATTCATGTAAATATTTGTACATATCCGATTAACGAAATGATAGTAAAACTTAACCGTCACCTTTTTGTATATGGTTTATGTCTTTTGAACAATTAAATAGAAATATAACACACATCACATCAAACAAGTTTAATGGCCATCAACAACTCAATTTGTTTGTTTTAATCTAAAACATACATTCTACACAACTGGTAATTAGTATTGAGAAAAGTTAATGGTCGCAAATGTGGCGACCACTAATTTACGTATGGAGTCACAATAGTCGCTAAAAAATAGTGACAACAGTTATTTTTGTCGCAGAACAACCATTAAATTTAGGAAAATTGGATTTTAATAATACGAATTATCACTCATTGGCCGATAATAATACGAATTATCACCTTGGCACACAATAATACCAATTAACCATTCCGGTCTCTAGAATGATACACCGTTAGTTTTTCATTAACATCGTTAGTCTCTTGCTGACGTGAAACCCTCCAAATCAAGCCACGTCAGCAAACTACTAGGCCACGTCAGGTTCCACGTCAGCAAGAGATTAACACCGTTAGTGAAAAACTAACGGTGTATCATTCTAGAGACCAGAATGGTTAATTGGTATTATTGTGTGCCAAGGTGATAATTCGTATTATTATCGGCCAATGAGTGATAATTCGTATTATTAAAATCCAATTTTCCTTAAATTTATGATTGTTTCATTTCGGTCGCAAAACAGTACAAAAGTTGAAATTAAAAATAGTTAGTACTCACAAATTGTAACATTTCACACCTCACACCGCTAATATTTTCCACTTTGCCCACTTTGAGCACAAGGATTTCTTTTAGGTTGTCAGAGTGAAAACTTTCTAGGGCCACTCATTCTGAATTCTTCCCACTCAAGTACGCTTAACTATGGAGATCTCCTTTCATCCACAAGCAATGCGTCAAAAACGGGTTGATGGTGTTTACGACTAAACTTTCCTTATAGGCGCAACATCTCTCATGTTCATTGTCGATGTGAGATTTTCTCAGGGTGTTGCCTAAATTTTCGTAAAAGATAAGCTAAGTATATCATAAAATTTGATAGTATATCAGCTGTGCGAAATGGAATAAATTAGAATTTACTACCTATGTGTTGCTGCTAAATAACACATGTACACAAAATAGTTGCATTGTAAAGAAAATACAAAAAGACTACACAACAATGTTAACATTAAAAGTTCAGTTAAATATAACACAATAAAAAATTAGATAACTTAAGGCACCAGTGTGAAACTAAAAAAAATCCAACTAAACGCCATAAAAACGCTATAGAAAAATAATAAAGGCTCCAACATAAACTACACAAAATACTTAAAGACAACTGTGTGAAAGTAAAACTAAACCATGTAAACATTCTAAAAAGAATGAAAAGGTACATAAACAATTAAAAATTGCATTGGTTTTATTATATTATAATATTGATTTAGTTATATATATATATATATATATATATATATATATATATATATATATATATATATAGGGAGAGGATCATTTGAGAACCAATTTGATTTGAGAACTAAAAAGAACTAATTTGAGCCACAAGTTTATTTACATGTATCCCCCCTCCCATGAATTGTAGTGGTCCCCCCTGAAATTTGTGGTTAAGATTTAGTTCTCAAAAGTTCTCAAAACAAAAAGTTCTCATTTGAACCTGACCCTATATATATATATATATATATATATATATATATATATATATATATATAGGGAATGAATATAGTGAAAACCCTCTTGAGTTGTGGATACCTTGAAAACCCTCTTAGAGCCATAGATCTTCATAATCAATGGTTGTGGTTGAAAGAAAATCTTTTCTTTTTCTTTTACCTTTTTTATAAAGGCTTTAATACCTAAAGGGTATTATAGTAATCTTGTATCTCTTTTCTCTCTCATACTTTTTCACTTCCAAGACACTAATCATTGTTACCTCTTTCCTATTTTTTCATTTACCAAGACACTCATCATTGCTACTTATCTTCTACTTTTTTTTTCTTCTTTCTCTTCCTTTTTTACTTTCTCTCTCTTACTTTTTCAATACAAGACACTAGGTGTTACATATGTAAAAAATGATAAATCTCCATATATTATTTGAATTTACATATGTAAAAAACGTTACTGCTATTAAACATTTTGCTAACAACATATTACATATGTAATGATACTACTATTAAGTATTCTGCTGACATCATTTTACATATGTAAATTATCTGGATATATGAAACAAAAAAATGACAAATATATTTTATTAATTTGTAAGAAGCTGTTACAATCAACAATAAACATAAACATGTTTTATACGAATGATTAAAAAATATAACAAGTTAACAAAAATATATAAAAGCTAATTGTTCTTGAGTTTTTGATAATCAGCTTCATCTTTGACAAAAAAATCTCGTAACATGCGAAGAAAAAAAATCACTAGTTCATATACGTAAACATCATAACATTTTACATATGTATATTCAAGTAATTTACATATGTAATTTTCATCTAAATTTACGTATGTAGCACATGTAATTTACATATGAAAATTCAAATAATATATGGAGATTTAACATTAAACATTTAAAAATACACATGTAACATAATTTACATATGTAATTTAAATAGATAATAAGAGATAACATGTTACAAACATAAATTTACATATGTAAATTTGAAATAGATAATGAGATATAACATGTTACGTAACAAAAATATATAAAAGCTAACAAAAGTATATAAAAACTAATTATTCTTGAGTTCTTAATAATCATCTAATAATCATATTCATCTATATGTTACATATGTAAATTCAAATAATTTACATATGTAAAATTCAAGTAATTTACAAATATAATTTCAAATAATTAACATATGTAAATTCAAATAATTTACATATGTAAATTCAAGAAAAAAAAGTTAAATCAGTTTATAAAAGTAAACATCACAACATGTTGCATATGTAAATTCAGATAACTTACATATGTAAATCCAAGTAATTTACATACGTACATTTTCGTCTAAATTTACGTAACGTAGCACAAGTAATTTACATATGTAAATTTAATATTATATGAAGATTTAACATATGTAAAAAAGGATTAGTGCTATTACAAATATATTTTATTAACTTATAAGTATCCATTACAACAACATTTAAAAAACATAAAAAATAAATATATAAAAGGTAACAAAAATATATAAAAGCTAATTGTTCTTGAGTTCTTGATAATCATCTTCAACTTTGACACAAAATCTCGTAACCTACAAAGAAAACAAGTTCCTCAATTCATATACGTAAACATCACAGTATGTTACATATGTAAATTCAAGTAATTTATATATGTAGCGCAAGTTACATATGTAAATTTAAATATATGATTAGATGTAAAATGAAACAAACGTAAATTTACATATGTAACAATAAAATGCTTCAGTTTGTTCAAACATGACATCATTAATACTAGATGAAAACTCTCATTGTTGACATTGTCTTGAATATTAGGATCTCCATTAGAAGCTTCTGAATAAAACATATGTAAGTAAATATAAAACTGTTAGGGGGGGGGGGGTAAGAACAAAGAAAGGTTAAAAAGAAAAAAAACTCTTAACATACCTTCATAATATTGTCCATTGTTGATATTAAAATCATTGGATGATTCCGTACGATGCAAATGGTCTTTCAAATTGTGAGGAAACTGATATTGAGGAGATGACATTAAATTCGGATGTTGCATTTTTCGGATTTTTAAGGTTTCTTGAAGTGCATTAATGGAGTTACTGGGTGTTCTTGGTATGAAGAAGAAGAAGAAGAATTAAAAGATAAGTGTAAATGAAAATGAAGAAAAGAAAAATATAGGAATGGTGGTTATCTAGGAGGAAAAAGTGATGGGATGGGGCATTGGAAAAACAAAATTCATAGTTGATGGGAGAAAGAGTAAAATACAATCTTACCCTTTTGCATAAGACAAAATAAAGTGAGGTGGATAAGCTCACAACCCTTGGATGGGTTTTCAAAGATTTCACAACTCAAGTGGGTTTTCACTCTATACTTTCCCTATATATAACGTAAAGAAACACAAAAAAAAAAAGACTACACATTGACATTAAAATAAAATAATAGAGGAAAACCTAATAAGTAAAAACGACGGTGTAAAATTATAACGAATGAAACCTAAAACAAAATAGGGGAAAAAAAAGTGGCATGCCAACATGCCACGTAAAGACGGCGGTGTAAACTTTTTTCTATCTTCAATCAAAAACTTGTCTTTGCTTATGAGTAGCATATCATCTACATATAATAACAAGTATACAAAATGACCATGCTCAAACTTTTTTAGATATACACAGATATCATAACTACACCTTTGAACCCTCGAGACACCACATAGATGTCAAATCTTTGGTACCACATCTTGGAAGATTGTTTAAGTCCATACGAGGACCTTTGTAGTAAACATTCTTTTCCTTCCTAACCCTTATCCTCAAATCCAGGTGGTTGTTTCATGTACATCGTTTCATCCAAATACCTATGCAATAAAGCAGCTTTTACATCCATTTGTTCTAGCTCAAAGTCTTTAGTAGCAGCCAATGATAACATAACCCTAATTAAGGTATGTTTAACAACAGGAGAATATATTTCATCGAAGTCTATCCCTGCTCTTTGAGTAAAACATTTAGCTACCAACCTAGCTTTGTACGTAGGCTCTTCACTTGCTAGCCCCTCTTTTACCTTGTATGACCACTACAATCAACTAGTTTCTACTCCTTTGGTTTTTCCACAAGTATACCCATGTCTAATTTTTCATTAAAGATGATATCTCATGTTTCATAGCAGCTAGCCAGCTATCCTTATCAACAGTCTTCATAACATCAAGATAGAATATTGGCTCATAGATACATTCTTTTTTAGCCACATGGAAAACAAATGCAAATAATTCATCATTACTTCTAAGCCTTTTAGGCTTCACAATTTCCGTAACATTTACAAATTATTCGGTTATGAAACCCGACCATTTTGGAAATTTCGCATTTTCGATTTACGGATTATTATGTATCAAGAAAAGTTTTAGGTATTTATACCCCAAATTAAAGTTTTTAAATGATTCATAAGTGATTTTCAAAACAAAATATTTAATTAAAAGCCTTGGATCCGAATTGGGTTCCACGAATTGATAATAAAGCAATTCATGATTTTTACGTGATTTTGGTACGCGATTCCATCGTTAACCGGGAAGTCTCGTTATTGGATTTCGTATGTCAAATTGGATATATTTATGAGTCTATTATTCTTAAATCACATTACAAGTCATCACACATAAGTTGAGTCTTGAAACGTTGGTGATTAACCTAATAGTGATATGTACGTTAATTTGTCTGAAAATGCATTATGTTTGATCATAATTCAATGAATGGCATGCTATATTCAATTTTATAATTAGCTTTAAATGTGTTTCATATGTTTGGTAATGAAAAATGGTGAAGAAACGTGGAAAACAGGACTCGAAAACGATAAAGAACGAACAAACTAGAGCGAAAACGGTAAAACCGACCACAAACATATTAATTTAATTTAATTGTTATTTTGAATTGTTATATGTCATGTTTTTACTTGATTTTAGTGGGAAATGGTGAAATGAATCAAATGATGACAAAACGGGAAGCAAAAACCCTAATTAACGTGGCCAAAACATCGTTTTTCGATAAAAGTCAGTGGAAGTCAAAAGGGAGCCATCCTGGCAACAAGCCACGGTACGCGAGGCAGCTAGCCCTAGGCTGACCTTCGTGATACGCCTTGGGTACAGGTCGGCCAGATTCTTTTTTTCACTACTTAAACGATTTTAGCCATTTCTTTCTCATTTTTCACAACCCTAAGCATATTTCGAGCCGCCATAAACCCTAATACTTCATCCTTCATCATAAACTTAAAGATTAAGGCTCGTTTGGAGTGAATCTAGGGCCAAAACCGTCACCATATTCATCCTCCACTATCGGTAAGTGTCGCTTCTTGTTTTGGTTGGCTTGCATGTGTCAAGATTAATTTTTTTTTTTGTAGATTTAGGTTTAATCTAAGTTTGTACATGCTTAATATGTTAGATCTAATGATATTCATGTTGGTACATGATATGTGGCAACGGGCTGGATCAGATAGAGTTTTGAAGACAAATGTTTTGACCTAGTTTTGTGTTGGCCGAACCTTGGCCGAACCCAAGGTTCGGTGGCTCCGAACTCTGGCCGAACACCAGGTTCGGAGGCTGTGTTTTGGCAGCTTATAAATAGGTTGTTTGTCTTGTAATTTACTAGTTTTTGAGAGAGCTTATCTGTGAGAACTAGTGTGTGTTTTGTACTCTGAATCTCTTGTAACCGTGATAGTTGTTAATGAGAGATTGAGTCGTTTATTTACACCGTTTGTTCTTGTTTTCATACACGTAATTGATGTCGAACTGAACCGATCCACACGCTCAGCGTTTTCAAGTGGTATCAGAGCTTTCTGGTCAAGTTTAGTTCGATTTGATTCAATTCGTGTGTGTCAAAGCTCGTGTTTCATCTTCGTTTCTCAAAAATCTCAGCTAAAATGTCATGTTTCACGTTCAAAATGCTTGTTTTTGCTCGTTTTTGTTAGTTTGAGTATTCTCAGATCGAGAGGTGTCAAGTTTTGTGAGTTTTTCTGAAAATTTTTGATTTCTCGTGTTTGGCCGAACTCCACGTTCGGTGTAACCGCTCCGAACTTCAAGTTCGAAGTTCGCTCGGTATAACCGCTCCGAACACCAGGTTCGGAGGAGCTCGGTGATAGTTCGGAGATCGTTCGGTGAACATTCGGACCAGATTTTACGTTCGGTAAGAGTTCGGACTAGGATCGGAGGGTCTTCGGAGTTATTGTGTTTTGGTGAGAGATCGGAGGTAGTTCGGTGACGTTCGGACTGTATTCCTGAGTTCGGACCTAGTTCGGAGGAAGCTCGGAGGGTATCGTAGGTTCGGACCAAGTTCGGACAATTCAGAATTTGTTTCAATTTCAATCAAGTCAATCATGTCGGAATATAGCGCGTTTGCGGCTATTCAAACGCAGATGCAAACTTTACTCAATTATGACAATGAAATTGGAACAACTCAGAAAGTTCCAAAATTGCTTAAATTTGAAGATTATGCAAACTGGAAGAAACGATTTGAGGCTTATATCGGAACAACGGATCCAGATCTATGGATTGCGATGGATGCACCGTATGTGTATCCGGTTGGTGCTAACAATGTTCCCATTATGCAACGAAATTTGGATGTTACACAGAAAGCTGATTTTGTTCGTGAACAGAAAGCGTACGGTTTAATCACTCAAGCTTTGCCGAAGGAATTATTACATCAATTCAAAAGCTGCAAACACTCTAATGAGTTATGGTCAACTCTGAAAGAGAGGTGTGAGGGAAATGAGCAGTATAAGAAAAGCAAAAAGAAGGTGCTTAACAAAGAATTCGACAATTTCAAACATTTTGAGGGCGAAGGCGTTCCTGAGCTAATTTCAAGATATTGTCATTTACTGTCTGAAATGGATAATGTCAATATTAAGAAAGATGACGAAGAGTTGAAGGAGAAATTGCTGGAAGGACTGCCATCGAAATGGGAGTCGTATGTTTTAATGATCATGAATGACAAAGACTATGCTGAGTTGACTTTTGTAAAGCTTCTGGGTAAATTGCAAGCTCGTGATTTAGAAATGAAAAATGTTAACACTACACCAGCTGCAGTTCAGAATCCGGATGTCTACTATGGGTCAAATGCAGCAACTATTTCTGGGAAGTCAACTAAGATAACAAGTCCAGCACCTGCTACAGCTTTCGTGGCTGGAAATTTATCTGGGTTTGTTTCTAATTCTGGAACTGGTTCGGGGTCACAAAGTGTTGATTACAATTATAGTTCTGGAATTAGTAGTACGTCAATTCCAGCAAGTAATTTGGTGAACACGGGAAAGATGGCTATGTCGGTATCTACCACTGAAGATTACATGGCTCTTGTTTCTGCATTAGTGTCATCATATTATGGTTTGATAACTGGAAAGGTTAGTAATGCTGAGTTGACTGAAGAAGACTATGATCAGGTGGATCCTGATGATTTGGAGTTAATGGATATAAACTGGCAGTTTGCTATGTTGGCAAGACGAGTGAAAAGATTTTTGAAGAAAACTGGACGAAAGGATTTAAATTCTGGTGGCAGGATTGGGTTTGATAAATCCAAAGTCAGATGCTACAATTGTTCCAATTTTGGACATTTTGCTCGTGAATGTCCGCAGCCAAAGAAGCAGGAATATCAGAAATTTACTCCAAAATCAAATGTTTCTGGATCTAACACTCCATCGAGTTCAGGGAGTACTTCTAGTTCCAAATCTGAATCCTCAAAAGCTCTTGTTTCTCAAGTTGATAAAACATATAATTGGGGAAATCAATTTGCTGATTCTTCTGCTTTGATTGTTACTCATGTGCAGGATGAAGAAACTTTGACTGAATCAACTGACAATGAAGAAGAAATACATGATGAGAAAATTGAGGAAACTTTTGATGGAATGCTTGATGGTGATGAAGTTTTACATTGTAAAAGTGATCATAAGTCTGTGAATGAAGAAAAGTTTGCGTTTATGGCTGATGTGTCTGACAAGATCGAATCTGATGCAATTCTTTTGTTAGAAAAGCAAATTACACTTCTGACTGATGAGAAGGAGGCGTTGATTCGAGAATGTGATGCAGCAAAAGCCGAAGCCATTGATGCAGCAAATGATTTTGAAAATCTTTATCAAAAGAGTCTTCCGCTGAAAGAAAGATATGAAAAAGCACAACAGAATGCTCTTGAAATTGCTGATAAGATGCTTGCTTTGCAAAGGGATATGCAGAAGATTACTGCTGAAAATTCAAGTCTGAAACAGGAAATTGGGTCATTGAAAAGAAGCAATCTTACTGAAACTGTTGCTTTGATGGCCGATTCTTCAAAGGTAACTTCATATCCTTTAATGTGTAAATCATGTGATGATTTTGCTACTGCTAAGAGTGTGCTCTTAGATGAGAAGACAAAATTAAATGATCTTCTGGCAGTAGCAAAAGCTGATAAAACCATTTATAAGGAAAGATGGGAGGGGACAACCAAGGAATTGTTGTCCGTACATGAGCAATTGCGTTTGCAAAAATTTGATTTTACGAATCAGTCCGAATTGCTCGTGTCTGTTCAAAAGGATTTAGCTGCTAGTAACAAACTTGTCGCTGATTTGAAAATCGAGGTTTTTGAGTTAAAACAAAAATTAGATTCTGTTCAAATTTCATCTTCTTTCACAAACTTTTTGTATAAATCTGGAAAAGAAGATGTTTCTGGCAAGCTTAATCAAGTCCCATCTCCGGTGAATATCACACCGGGTCTTTCATCTGAGGAAACGACAAATGTGATGACAGGTTAAAATGTACACTTTATATTATATTAATCACTCTCCATACACATCAAATTGTGTATAAAGTATATTCTTTTAGTTGGTTTTAATGATTAATGTGTCGAAGTGAGAATAAGCTTAAATGGTATGATTAAGTTGATTACGGGTCAACTAACGAATTGAGTCACATAACTATTATTATAAATTATTTTGTATTAGTTGTTCCTTTTAATTATTAATTATGTCTAAATATAATTTAAATGCAGATTGTGGGTTGCGACTTGAAATTGCAAGATTAACAAGGAGCATCAAATATATTAAATGGAGGTGCATTGGAATTAAAGGTGATCATCTAAATAATTCAGATGAAATTCGAGGGAGGTCACGAGCTGACATGTGCTTCTAAATAAAGATTTTTAAAGTGAACACAAAAAGGAATTCGGCAAATTTGAAGTTCGGGCGTACCGCGGAATAAAGTCAATTTTAGGGCGGTACGCCCCGAAATGGATTCGGCAGATTTTTATTTTCTTTTATTTTCTAAACCTATTTAAAGGGTGTTTAAGTCCTAGTTCGAACCCTAATCATCCCCAGCCGTTTTTGGGGTGAAGAATACGAATTTTCAGACTTCTTGAGAGATTCTTTGAAGACTTTAATCATCCGGTAATTGTTTTCAATGCGATTCTTATTTGATATCATGTTTGTTTTGTTCGCTATGTCCGGCTAATCACCACTAACCGCTTCTGGTGATTGGTTGGTGGATTCGTTCTATGATTAACCTATTGCTTAACTAGTTATTCCGGAATACTTGCTACCGTTGAATACCTACATGCGGAATTGTTAAAATCAACTAGTAATCTAGGGTTTTAGTGGTCCACTGTTTATTGATCTAGCACTTTCTTGCGGCAGGACTAATCAGCCCATTAGGAAACTAGGTTATTAGGTCAAGGAAGCAATTGGGGGGCATGTCTATGTGTCACGGTTAAGTAATTAGATTTTTCTAGATCGGTAGCCAACCAGGATCCAGAAGTGGTTAGATTTGTCCCCTTTGATAGTTTAATCAATTTCCTTAGTTTTTAAGATTAGTTAATTTTTAGTTATTCAACTCACTTCATTCAAAACAGCCAAGAGGCAATTCTAGTTAATTCATTAGATTAAATTAGTTTAATTTAGTTTAGGTCAATCTAGGTTAGTGACAGTAATCTAGGTTTAGGTAGTTAATTTAGTTAGGTAGTTAAAAATCTAAAGT